>JAADXR010000009.1:0-177632 GCA_023337935.1 Elongisporangium anandrum | reverse complement strand
TGAGTCGGTGCCTTCCACAGACTAAAATGCCCTTTCGCCCATACTGCCAGCTCGCTTTGCGTCAACTTTGGCTCTTCAGTGTGCTTTCGTATGAGCTCAATCTTCTGCTGTATTGTAAGCTTGCTCTTTTGCAGTTGTTGCTTCTTAGAAGGCATGGCAAAAAAAGAATGAGCTGCTGCGCTTTTCACGCACAGATCACCACTATTTTAATACGGTCTTTTTTGGGATTGTTTTCTAGTCTAATTCTATTTGCGTGGCTCTATAATTGTGCGTTTGATCAAACTAATAAACTGGCTAACTTATTATTTAATGAGCCGAATTTTCTCCACGGGGCGTATTAGTTTAGGGGGAACTGACTGTACAAAAACTACCTTCTTTGACAAGGCGGTTAGGTTTTCAGATCAGGTTTAGGAGAGGACACACTCCGAAATAGGACTTTCAATAAAATTGTTTTTAGTCAATCACAGCCAAGTTCCGATGAGACAAGTCCTACTCTTCTGAAGTCTGGACCCTCCTACAAAAGACTTTTATCTGAAGAGAACCCCTACCGGGGGAGCAAAAAGTCCGAATGGCGGCAAATTTCACGCCATTCGGAGTGTAAGCATATCTTTCCACAGACCTCTTCATCAGAGTCAAGTTTAGAGGTCATACCCCTTTTTAAGACTTTATAAAGTCCTGCGAAGATATAAACGAAGACCTGACACGATAATAGGCCTATAAAATGTAATTAAATGTGCTTATGTTGCATCGATTTTAGCACAATATTAAAGACCTATCTATTTTATACCACATGAAAATCTAGATAATTTCAGCCCAAATTTGCTCCTACCAATGGCTCATTATGATGAACTCCACAGCCCATGAAAATATGACTTGCCTAAATCCTACCGACTTTTATACATGGATCACTGTTATACCCTACAGGTTTTGAGGTTAGGCTAAAGTTTAGGATGCTTGAACCCACTTTTTCGTAAGTCCGATTTACCTTCCCAAGTCCTACGCAGGACTCTAAATCGGAGGGCAAAAAGACAGAAAGGCACAATAAAGAGTACTGACTGATCCGTTAGTAGAATGTCCAGAAGGTATACTACTGATGGGGGACTGTCAAACCCTGATCCCTCCGCCGCAAAAATAAGCGAGAGGGACTGGTATACCGTGGATCTTTACGCTCTGGCTTGTACCAGGGCACGCGCGTATACGTATAGTATGCGTATAATCATGAGCGGACTATACGGGCCCACTCCCAGCTGTCTTGATTATTTGCGGAACCAAAACCCAAAACCAGACCACGCTCCGCTGCGGTGGAGGACCGAGCGACCGGCCATGATGGAGCCCGAGAGCGTACAGGAGGACAAGCCGCTGGTGCGTCTCCTTCTCTCCCTGTCTGTCTCTAGGGAGCTATCTACGTATGTGCTGACTGAAAGGCGCGTGTATCCTGTGTGGCTATCAGCTGGCAGATGCGACTGCTGTCGACGTGAAGGAACAGGAGCTGCTCACGCTCAAGGTCAAGACGCTAAGCGAGAAGCCCATCCGCGTGGAGATCGCGCTGTCCGCGACCGTGGGCGAGCTCAAGGAGATGATCAAGGCCCAGGCAAACGCCGAGGGCAAGTTCCTGCGACTGATCCACCAGGTTCGATGATTACGCCGCCGTTAGACTGTGGGGCGTTGGGCTCATGGCGCGTGTGGTATGGCAGGGCAAGATGCTGTCGGAGGACAAGGCCACTCTGGGCAGCTGCAGGATCAAGAGCGAGGACTTCATCCACTGCGCCATTAGCGCCGCCGTGCCCAAGGCCGTCGTGGCGCAGGTGAGATTCACGCGAGTGCTGAGGAAGACCAAGCGCCGTTCTCACTTCCATGGGCTCTTGTGGTGCTGTAGATGGCGGCAGCGAGCGAGCAGGAGGAGCGCGAGGACAACAACCGCCGTGGCTTCGACCGCCTCCGTGACCGCCTCAGTCGGGAAGAGATCCAAGCGCTGCGCCTGTACTTCTACCCGCAGCTGTCGGTCTACATTGGCCAGGCCGCGCGCGTGGAGGGCGAGTCCAGCGAGGACCGGATATACCGCCTGGAGGAAGAGTGGATGAACTCCCAGGGACCGCAATCGGAGTTCGGTGCGTGATTGATCCTTAGCATATCTACCAGCAAGTGGCTCGTGCTGATCTCCTGTGTGTATGCAGCCTTGAACGTCGTCCCGAGTGGCCGGATACCGCTGGAGCATCAGATCGACATGTCGGGCGTGAGCAACGCCTCGATCCTGGCTGCTGACAACGAAGGTACCGGCACGGAGTTTCTCTGGGGCTTTCTCATGGGTCTTCTGCTCGGCGTGTTCATGCTGCTCATGGTACGGACCCACGCATCTATCCATATTCAGACGAGCAATGACTGACACTGGTGCCTGTAGCTCTTGGACCGGTCCGTCCCTCGCAAACAGAAGATTGGCCTGTTGCTGGGCGTGAGTCTCAACTTCTTCCTCAGCGTCGTGCCCAAGGCCGTGACCGACCAGTGACCTCTTCTCGCGTCTCCATCGCATTTCGTGTCCGTGTTTTCATATTCCTGTGCGATGCTATCTCTCCTCTCTTTCGTTTTTAAGGAATCATTCGTCCCCCATGACGTGGCGGCCGCAACGAGAGACCACTGCATGGAGTCTTCATGGTCTCAGGAGCTCCGCATGTCTCTCAGGACGAACGTAAGACGATAATGAATCCATCTGTACCATATCCAAGCATGTTCTTCATTGGATGCGTCTAACATAACGTGTCTGTTACAAGTGCGACTGTACTGCATTCCAAATAGAAAGAGCTCATCTCCCTAATCAGTCGGAAGACGAAAGATGCGGGTGGCGGGGACGTCGCTCTCCATGGTGCTGCTGGCGCTCGTGAGCCAGACGCAGCCTCATGAGGCCATGGCAGAAGACGCGGGCGCTGTCAGGACGATCCTCCACTTCTCTGACGTGCATCTGAACGTCTCGGGCGACGGCCAGACGATCCCGTTCCGCTACAACTCGGACGCGACTGTGGAGCTGCTCGAGTCGGCTTTGACGCACGCGCAGCAGGTGCTGCCTGACCCGACCTTCTTCCTGTACTCGGGCGACCACGCTGTTCATGGCAGGTACTCGGACGCGCAGCTAGCCCTCGCGGTAGATACCAACGTGGCTGTCATCGAGAAGTACTACCCGCCCAAGTCGGACGTGATGCTCGAAGCCACGGCGATTATCGGCAATGCTGACGGCAGTACGTGATACAGAGTGCTTGGCTGGATGGCTATGATTGAGCCATGGACTGAGCACTTGCTATATGTGTTGATATCAGACCCGGACTACTACATGGAGGTGACGAACCCTGAGAAGCACGTCAATCCGTCCATCGCCAAGATCTCGGGCGCGTGGAACGCGTCGCTGTCCGAGTCCGATCTCGATACGTTCAACCACAAGGGCTATCTCTCGTACGAGCTGGACGAGAACCTCGTCGTCCTCACGCTCAACACCGTTCCTTACTCGGTACGTGAACCAGCTCAGTCATGCGCTTGGTCTCTCTGGGACTGACTTGGATCTGTTGATACTGCAGCCGAATCATTTGCCTGACACGTCGGACGATGAAGATCCTTTCGGCCAGTTCGAGTGGCTGGACACAACGCTCTCGGATCTGCAGCAGCGATCCAAGTTCGCATACATCACGGGTCACATCCCGCCCTTCGTGGACTCGTACGGAGGAGACCCGCAGTGGCACGTGCACTACATCGAATCCTACAAGCAGATCGTTGCTTCCTACACCGACGTGATCAAAGCGCAGCTCTTTGGCCATGTGCACAGTGTCGAGTTCCGGATTCCGGTGGCGTCGGCCGATGCCGCCGGCTACGATTCCACTGCTCAACTGGTCCCGTTGTTTGTCACGGGCTCCATCTCGCCTCTGTTCGGCAACAACCCGTCCTTCATGGTGTGGGAGTTCAACAACGACACGTACGAGCTCTTGGACTTCACAGTCTATGCTAGCAACATCTCGGAAGCCGACCAGAGTCTGAACTGGAAGCCACTCTTCCGAGCCACGGAGTGAGTGCACTATTGCGAGTTGTTGATCATCGATCGTCATGTGCTGACTCTTGAGTGGTTGTTTCTGTCCAGAGCGTACGGGTTGGAGTCACTCTCAACGCCAAACCTTCGCGCGTTGTACCAGGAGATGCAGTCGAACAGTTCGCTTCTAGATGCCTACTACTGGAACATGAAGGCACGCTCCTACCGCCAGCCGCCGTGTTCTAACGTCGTGTGCCGTGCCAAAACGCTCTGTACAATGAAGTGGTGGACCACCAAGGGCGAGTTCCTGGCCTGTGTGGATAGCATGCGCACCATCATGGCGGCTGGCACCACTGCGACTGAGGTCAGCAGCGCAACCAAGCCACAACAGCAGACGGGGATTTCTTCAGCCGACATCTTCTGGACCATGAGCATGACCGTCGCGACGGTGGCCGTGGTGAGTGTGTGGGTGGTTGTGGTCATGCGCTTCGTCAAGAACAGCGGTGTCCTCAAGACCCAGGAGGCTCGCGAGAAGGAGTACGAGAACATCTTCCCTATGCTGTAAAGAACCAACCAACTTTTAAGATCTGGGCGAGACTCAATGCAATAGGAGTCCTTAGACCTGAGATAATGAGTGTGTTTGTCATTTTCCTACAGCAATGCTATCGTAGAAGAGAGACATGCAGGATAACTCCACTCTGATTGCCTCACATGAGCTTGAGGTGGCCTGTGACGGCGTTAATAGTGGGGACTGGTGCCGGGCCAATGCTCAAGACGGTCTTGCTATCGGGTGCGATCTGCGTTCGGCCAGCGTCCACCTGAGCAGCAAAGCCAACAGATCAGATGTTAAACTCTGAATTCTGCCACAGATTGCAGAAACCCATTCGACACGTACCACAATGTAATGGATCAGTCCGTTATCCGCAGCCTTCTTGGCCAGTGCGAGCATCTCTTCTTCAGAGTCCACCTTGACGCAGACCTTGGCTTGACCCAGCATCTCCCAGGCCTTGACGGCGTTCGGTGTGCGCTTGATCGCGCGCTTGTACGCTCCCAGCGTCGCGTGGCAGCATTGCGCAGCAATCTTGCCTACAATTAGGTTGGTCAGTCATCATGCTCGTTTGCGTCCATTGACCTTGAGTCCTCACCTTTGCCCATTTTCAGATCCGTGCGCACGCAGAGGATCATCTTGTGTGGCTGCCAGCTTTCCTCGTCCGCGCCTTCCCACTCGCTGTCGTCCGATGACGAGTACTCGTCATCATCTTCGCCTTCTTCAGCTTCCTTGGTCTTTTCGCTCTCCGCAGCAGGAGACTGAGCTGGCGAGCGGTCAGTGCTAGTGTCTGGGCTCTGCAGCTGACTCGAGATGAAGTAATGCGTCGCAGCACCCAGCAGGAACGCCACCGAGCACTTCCACGCGATCTCCTCCATCGCTATTGAGCTTTCCAATCGAGGCGAATTCGTGTACCTTCGCGCAACTTCAGTTAGATCGAATGTTGCGCGAAGGTAGTGCGTTAAATGAACTGAACCCATCAAGGTTCTTCAAAAGCTATTGCATTGATGGTCCTATTGTTGGATGGCCGTGGTGGAACAACGACTCAATATCTCTACTGTATGCAGCACGACATGTGGCTTTTTCGATCTGGGTATGTGGCAAGGCACGTGAACTCGACTTCGCCCGCGTGTAGCGTATCGCCGGGATGCATTTGCGTACCCACGCCTTCTTCAAGTCGTGCATATGTACCCCATTTGCTGCATGTATCGTAGAGCCAATATCGACTATCACGATGCTCAATGACAGCCTGTGGACTCGAAACATAACGGTCATTCAGCTCGATATCGGCGCCACTGCCGAGGTCGCCAATGGTAGCAACATTGCGCACAATGTGAATATCACCGCGATTTGCTCCGGAGAGCACGTACAGCACGAGAGCATTGATGATTTCGGTATTGCGCTGTGTCTCCAAAATGATCTTTTCCAGCAACTTCTTGTGTCGCTTTTTGCGCTTCCATTTAAGCGCCGGATCACTACTCGAGTCTTCCAGCTCTGCAGATTCCAGTGGGGTTAATTCATCATCTTCTTGTGCACGCGCTACCGTGGCCACTATTTGAGAATGACGCTCACGTTTGTTTAGAGCAGCGTAGCTGCTTCTTCGTGTCGACGGAGCTCGTTGTAAGCTTGGCGTAGATCTTGCCACAGGGAGGCCAAGCCGGTCGGCAGTTCCTTCGCGTTCTTCCTTGTCACGATGATAGCATTCCTCAACATAGTTAGCGTCAAAATAAAAGCATTCAACGCGAGTGATAGCCTTGAGCGTAGGCAAGCGATCGCTTAAAGGTGCCATGTTTAAGCTAAGAACAGGCTCGTAGACACTCCAAATATCATCAATATCGTTCGCTGGTGTAGCACTTCCAGAATCGATTCGTGGTCCTTGGTCGCTGGAATTTTCTTGGCCCGCCCATGTGCGAGCCACTCGCCCATATCGCAACATCAGTAAACCTGTTTTTCGACTTGTATCGGAATTGATGCTGAAGCATCCATTTTCAACCAACATTTCACCAGGATTGTATGCACAAACCACCACTTTTGAGGCTAGAATTCGTAAATCCTGGTATGTAAGCTGTTTGAGCCATGGCACATGAAGTCGAAGCGACTCCAAAAGATCCTTGTGATACTCGTAGCTAAGATGCGGTGTCATGATGTCCATATAATGCGAGAAGTATCCTAACATATCAGACCGATTGACCGCAAGAACCACACAAGGAACATCGGCCTGGGCGGACTCAACATACTCCGAACGATCGTCGCAAAGGGAAACTTCACCAAAGTAGCTGCCTGCAAGGACTTGCTCCACGAGAGCTGACCCACCACCACTCGATCGCCGCGTTGCAGATCCATTGCTATGCATCCACATATTGTATCGTTGCGACCGCAGAGTCACGTGGCCGCTTATAACAACAAACAGGAATGATGCTTGGTCACCTTCTTCATAAACTGAATCGCCTGGTTCCAGTCTTAAACAGTGAGTCTGCTTGGCAATATTTTCTATCGCGCGCTTATCCCGTCCAATCTGTTTCATAAATGGCAGACTCTCCAGTAAATTTGCGTGGTCTTTTATCTCATCAAGCCGTGCTTTCACCTCTGTCCGATCTTCGAGCTTGACAGATATTACTTCAAGTTCGCTATTTCCACAACGAAATATTACGCCCTCAGCTAAAATCAGTGCTTTGCTCGTGTAGCGTATGAGATCCGGCTTTCGCTTTTCTTCATGGTGCAAGGAATCACGCCCAAGAAGGTAATACATTCCTTGATTGATACCCGTTGGCTGCGGCGTGAGTGTACACATTCCGTGCAGTAGCTGGATTGTAAATTGCTCGACACAAAGTGCGGTCGTCATGAGTTGTGCATGGCACCCACGCCCTTTTCCAAACAAAAATGTGTCGCTGCTTCGGTACAAGTATCCAATCGGTGCATATTTCTCGCGGGACCGTGCTTTGCGCTTGGATGGCCGCAGAAGATGACATCGAAATACTACTTCTATCATATCCGACTGGTGGTCTTTAAATGCACGAGAGGGGCTCACGACAAATAACGCACATTGACCAAAGAGCAAACAATCTCCTCGTGCAACACGCGTGGGATGCGTGAGCGCTACTCGAGTTTTACGCTTCGGATTTTCTTCAAACGAAAGGTCTTGTAGCACGAAGAAAAAACCGTCAAAGATGATGCGCGCATGTATGCCTAGCACACCATCACTGGGTACGTGAATGTCACATTTCGGAGATGACCCAATGAGATATGCAGCTTTCCCAGGGAGTTCGATTGTCTTTTCTATTCCCTGGTCCTGCACAATCACCGTGACTCCAAGTCGAATTGGTACGTGAGGTGGATACGTTGCTGGCCTTTTGTTTGTTTTACTTCGCTGGTAAATGTTTCCAATGAATGATGATCCATCAGAAATAGTTGGACGAGTATCAGCAAAGCGAACATTCTTGTTCTTCGATGAAGGTTTTCTGTTCTTGGACCACGAATCAACTTCGTCATGAAGTGGTGTCATGTCGGTTAGCCTTCGCTCCATATTACGTCTCAGGTTTATAGGGACAACTTGGCTCGCTTGCGTGGCAGTAACAAGACTATTCACAACAATCTTGGTTGTAAGCCCGAGCAGAAATATTTCTCCATTGCGTAACCGGAAGCCATCACGCTGAGGATGATGACGATTAATGGTTGAAAGGCAAAGGAAAGTACCACCAGTGCTGCCGCGGTCGTGCACAAGGTAATCATCCCCGATGGTCGTGACTTCTGCATGCACAACATCCATTGAGGCATCCTTTGTGATTATGAGGGCATTTTCGCTTGCATCTCGACCAATAATTCCCGGATACAAAAACCAGGATTTAGATGGGCGTGACAAGGACTTCGGTCGCATGAGACATAACTCCTCCCGCGCACGAAAACGGCGCTTGACACTATTCAAGGTGTGCGGAACTGATGATTTTGCCGCGAATTCGATGGCTGGTGCGACCGCAGTATTTAATCCGGTTGCTGGTGATGTGCTTTCACTCAATGCGCTCACATTTGCGTCAGCCACCTTGCGACGACAAAAAATATCGCGTAAATTAAACGCAAGAGGAGGATTCACGATTACAAGGTCTTCATCAGTAGGTAAAAGAGCTGTCTCTTCACCAGGTGACGGCTCGTGCGGAGTCACACCTTTTTGTCGTGGCCACAGCGAGATCGACTTCTTCCGCGGAACTGCAGGTGACATCGCTGTTCTAGAAGGGCGACGAACTTCCTGACCATGGGCACTCTGGCTCATTACAGCAAGGACCCACTTCACGGGTGTAATGCGTTCGTACAGTCTTATGAAGCAGGCACCAAGCGCAAATTCATACCACTCTTCCGATTGCTTTAGGTTACCAAGTCTGCTCGTCCAGGCAATAATAGATAATTGGTGAGAATGCATGCGAAGGAAAAGTATTTATAACCTGTCTTTTTCTGATGCAGCAACTTCGTAAAACTGCCTTGATAGCGTACTGTATCATGACCAAATTAGAAGCAAAAATACTCTCACCAAATTCGTTTGCTGTTGGGGAGCCCGTCCTGGCTCAAAAAATGAGGAAATTAACATTAACTCAAGAGTGAAGGCTATGCCGTGGTCGCCAATTGTGACAAATCAAGGTACCGCATGGACCATAACCTGAGCAAGTACATCTTGCTCGAACTCTTGTCCTGAGCGAAGGTCAACACAGACCACACCTTGGATACTTTGTAAACCACCAATGGTTGGCAGAAATTCAACAACCACGGATTGTGATGCTTTGGCCGCAACAAGTCCAAGATTCTAACAGCACAGTATCTTCAGATCATAATCACGATTCTTAAAGTATTCAAACCTTATGCGATCAGCTTGACATACCTGGTGCGAAAGCGACGAACAGTAAATCCCACTTGTAGATTCATTTCTGAACTGGATTTGAAGCTGCAAGTTGCGTGATGATTGATTCACAACTGTAACAGTTGCAAGGATGGGCACCCCCACATTGATTTCATCGGGTAGGTTTTCTAATTTGACCGTCACGTCCCGCCGCTGATCCATCTTTCGCATCAGAGGCTGGCTTTGGACAGATCCTGCTTCCCCAACTGCCGACTTCCAGCCGACATGCAAACGGCCAAGATTTTGCGAGGCCTACAAACGACATTCATTATCGGACCGTCACTAATCATGAAAGAATCCGGACTCTAACCTGTTGCATGGCAATTACTGACGGATCGGCCGTGGGGTCATAACTGATACGAAACACTCGTTGAAGTTCTTCCTGCGGATTCAGCAGCGACTGTGGACCTCTTTCCAGCATTTTAGCGATTGCTTCCAAATCATTTAATGACGTCTCGGTTTGAGTCTCAGCTAACTCTTCTTCAAAAGTTTGCGCTTGGAATGGGAGCACGGTCAAGAACTTGATGGAATCGACAAACAGCGGAAGCTTCGACACGTTTCGAATCTGAGCTTCCACAAGGGAGTCCTCTCCAAGTACCGCTTGCTTGAAAGTGATAACCAGTGGGTTCTGTACACCAAAGCGGTAAAACTTGCGCAGCGATTTTGGCTCGTTTGTAAATGGATCGGTGTACGTCACACCCACTCGTAGTCTAGTTACACCGACAATTACGCTGAATTATTACTGACTGATCAATTTTCTGCAATCAATGGACGTACACATGATTGCCGACTTGGTTTAAAGGGTAATCCACTACCATATCGAGACTTGCGCCAGCTGGTAGAACTTTCATCGGGTTTGCAGGTGGCAGTTTTCCTGTGCGAGCGTATCGATTGTCGTGCAGGTCAACGCGTTCATTTGCGCATTGGATATTCGCCTAATTCATTTGGAGTTCACATTTAATCGCAAAGTTGATACGACAACAACGCAGCTGTATTTACCGTGAGGCCAACGTCTCGAATGTCGCACGCATACTGGTTGATCACACTGATAAAGCTGCTAAACGTGTTGCCCAAGAAGATCTCACTAACAACAGGAAAAAAGAATAAGACATGCCGTACAGGTCTAAGAGCAAAACAGTCAGCAACACACCCAAAGCTGTCAGGCAAGATGAGCATGCTGGACATAGCGAACTCGTGTTGTAAGGCAGAATTTTCTGCTAGCGCCGTGGGCATCATGGACCCGGCAGTCGCGCCCTGAGTGTACAATCGCGGTTTGTACAAGCGCATCACTGCAAGTCACACGCATGAGAACCGAGAGTCAATAGTGATCTCTTCTTCCCCTAAATAGATCACACTGCGAGACCTCATGCTTCTCCTTCTCACCTTTGAGCGTGGGCTGGATGGACGGCGTGGACGCCGCTGCCGCAGTTGCCCCGGGGGCACCGCCCGCATTCGTCGCGGAGCTCATGGCGGCGCTGGGGAAAGGAACAGAATTGACAATCACTCTCACGTGCAATGCGCGCACTAGGCACAGTCCTGATTTCAGGTGGGCCACACCACTTGAAGAGCCAAAGCGTCCGGTGCGCCCGAAGGGGGAACAAAAAACACGAAAAAGAAGGCGCTTCGGTCGGCATATGGACTCCGTGGACGCCGCGCTGCGGTACCTGCAGCGGCAGTTCGCGAGCGTGGCCAACGATGAGGCCCAGTGGCAGGAAGAGAGGCAGCGGCTGCAGCAGCAGGTGCGCGACCTCGAGACCCAACGCGAACAGCAGGAGATCGCCTACAAGGACGCCATGCTGCGCGTGAAAATGCTCGAATTTGCGCTGCGACAGGTGCGTTCTGCGCGTGAAACCAGTGAGAGCGGGGGTATGCGGGGCTGGCGCTCACTGAAGTGATGCGTCTTCGTGTGCAGGAGCGTGGCCGGTACTTGGTCTCACCTGCTCCCGTGAGTACGCCGGCTGCAGTCATCACGAAGAAAACCAGCGAGCGTTCAATCGACATTAGTCGTCCAGCCGTCACGGTATCACGTACGATGTCTGTGTCCACGCCTCATTCCGCGCCGGCTGCATCGCCCGCTATGTCCCCACCGCCGTCTCCGTTGGCTACCCAGGAGCAGCAGGTGTTCCGAACAGACAGCACTAAGACACCTGCGACACCGAAGACTTCTAGCGCCCCTACCACACAGGGGATGGAGATCTCACGGCCACGTATGGGCTCTCGAACGGCTTCAGGTCACGAAGTCATGGCGCCAGGTATGCTGCTACTGCTATAGGGAGATGCAGAGATTGGGTTGAGATACTGAATTTTTGTGTAGTGGTAGATTCTGCTAAATCAACGAAGCCCGCGACGATTACGCTGGCTCCTAAGGCGGCATTCCGTCCGCATAAGCTGAAGATTAAACTCTCGGGTCACATGGTGCGTGTATCGGTACTGCCCTCAGCTCAAAATATTCAGTCATGTTCACAGTTCCCCTGCATTTACTGTAGGATGGTGTTCGTTCGCTAGCATTTCATCCAACTGAGCCCTTCTTGGTCTCGGGTAGTGAAGATTGCACTGTTCGAGTGTGGAACTTGTCTAGCGTCGCCAATGGCCCTCCGACGCAACGGTACGCCAGCTTTTATGCGACATGGTGATTAAATGCGGTAGGCTGATGATGAGTTCTTGCCGCGTGACACAGCGCCACCGAAATGGACTCAATTCTGACTGTGCGGCCTCACACCAAGACTGTACTTGCTGTTACAGTGATTCCTGCTGAAAACTTTCCCAACACGCTACCGCAACGTGCTGGTGGCTTCGTGACCGCTGGTCGGGACGGCACGGTCGGCCTGTTTCATTTGCCGCCCAGCGAAATGGAAAAAGGAGAACCACTCACACTGGAAGATTACCACGGTTTGCAATCCCATATCGTGAAGCGCGCCCACGAAGATGCTGTATGGGATCTCCATGCGCATCCACTATCCAACGTTTTGTTTTCGGCTGGTGCTGACGGTGCTGTGAAGACTTGGGGTATCTCTTCAGGTAATTTAAGCGTTTAGTTACAAATTGTCGGTAAACCATGAACTCACAGATATTTGCACGTGTGCGTAGAGCTCACACTCAAGGGTGAATTGAGATGTAACACAAAGACATATCCAAAGGCTACTGGTGCGTTGTACTCGCACGAGCTTGAAATTTGTAGCTCATGTTCAATGTTCTTGATAGGCCATAACTACCGTGGTTACCTGATGCCCACATCGGTTCATACAGTGATAACTGACTCCAAGACATGTGTGGTGGGCTACACCTCTGGTTCCTTGGCACAATACGACTTCCATGGCGAACAACTCTTGCAACTCCTGCGACCGACGGACGTGGAGTCGTACGCGCGCGATTCGCGCGACTTCCAGATCAACCAGGTACATATCAAATCTGACGTTAAGCGGTGTCGATTTTTGATTTCAATGTGGTCAATATTTCTCATTTATGTAGATCATCACGCATCCGACCATGCCACTTGCAATTGCTGCCCACCATGATCGCAAGATTCGGTTGTATGACTTGCGTGCTGGTATAATTTTTTTTGATGGGTTTACTATTCTGGAAACTCGTACTGATCTTTGATATAATGTTGTTTCTAGGGGAGTGTGTTGGTTCGCTCACAGCCCATCAAGATGCTGTGTCTTGCCTTTCCATTGATGCATCTGGTCTTTATGTTGCATCTGGAGGTGCGGTCAACTCGCATGCCTATTGATGTTCATGGAAAAGTTGGAACTGAATCTGTATTTGATAGGTCACGATGGTTCGCTTCGTATTTGGTCGGTGGCTGAGCGTCATTGTGTGTTTGAGCAAGCGGTACGTCTAATCTTCACGCTTCATCAGTATTGTTTGCATTTGTGGAGCTAATTTGCTGATGCTGTAGGCACATCGTCCTAAGTATGGTGAAGCGGTTCACTCGGTGGCGTACCATCCATCACGCAACTTCATTGCCACAGGTGGAGCGGATAGTATTATAAAAATTTACCAGTGAGTGGATGGCGTGAGGAAGGTCAAGATGAATGCATGAACGTGCGTAGTAGAGGATCGCATGTATACAGCCATGTGAAGAGTGTACGTGAAAACCAGGTAAATAAAATGACTCAAGAAAAACACAATTTGTTTTGGTAAAAAGCTTGGCTTGCTTTCATATTAGGATGGCAAAGAGCGTGTAAATCACTACCAGGTCGTACGGCTAGACGCCAACGGCACTTAGATCACTCCGATGCGGTTAGCCACGTCAAGAGCGTCGTAGTCCGGGGTCAGGCGGACGTAAGCCTTCTTCTGGCCATCGGGTCTACAACAAGAAAGCAGTCGCAAGGTGAGTCAAAGACGAACGGGCGACAAACAAGCACTGAAACATGCATATGCAGTGCAGAGAGTAATGGATCCAGCCCGAGCGCATCGTATGGATTCCTAACCAGGAAAGACGACGGCCCATTGGGCCGGTACTCGATCCGCCAAGCGTATCGACGCGATGTGTTTTACCTGATGAGGGTGTTGACCTTCTGGACCTTGATGTCGTAGAGCTGCTTGACGGCGTCCTTGATCTGACGCTTGTTGGCCTTCAGGTCGACGAGGAAGACAAGCGTGTTGTTGTCTTCGATCTTCTTCATGGCCGACTCGGTGGTCAGAGGGGACTTGACGATGCGGTACTTGTCAAGCTTGTTGCGCGAAGGCATGGCCTTGCGGGCATACTTGGGGGCACGCGCAAGCGTAAGGGTCTTGGGCTTGTAGAAGTGCACCTTGTTGTGGACGCGCACGACCTTGCCGTGGGAGCCCTTGGCGATCTTCTTGCCGACCTTGGCGGCGGCCTTGCCAGCGGCAGTCTTCGGGGTGTTCGTAGCCTTTGCCATCGTTTCCTTTCTTCCTGGAATGAATGAAAAGCGACGCGAGCGGGGCACCTGTCCATGGCAGCCAGTGTCGACCAACGACTGGTGTTGGGGCGGTAGGTCGTATTTCTACCAATCATGATCGTTTAGGTATTTTGGCCAATTGATAGCGCCTAAATTGGATTGTTCGGTACAGTGTACCAATCGACACGGTACACTTCACACAATGGAGGCATGACATGGTGAGCTGGTGAGCAGATACAGCATCATCCCCCTTACCAATGACGTATAATATCGTGAAGACAGCGTGACTGCGCACTCGACCAAAGGGATTGAGGTCTTGGTATTGAAAGCCCCGCCCTCAGGTCGATGCTCATGACAACAATCGTCATCTCCCTTGTGTCTCCAGACGCGACAGAGTCTCAGCTTTGCTCATCTGTTCGCCTCGAATTGGATTTGGTGGATTACGATTGAATGGCTCTTCGTCGTATTGATGACGCTATTCAACGCAAGGTCTCCATTCACGTGAGCCCATCCCGAGAGAACAGTGCTGTGTCCACAGAGCGCATGGCTGTGCCATCCTCTCCTCGTCTGTGGACGATCAAGGCTCGAATGACCTCGCTATGGGCTCCAGTTCCCGCTCAGTGTGGGGTCGTAGGTCCACTGGTGATGGCGATCCTTTCTGGGCGTGAACTGAGACGGGAGGAGCGATATGCAAGCACCAACGTCCGGTCTCTGGGCCAAAGTACCTTCAGAAACCCAAGCAGAGTCTGATCTGGGACCTAACACGGAGCGTAGCATCAAGTGACTTCACACGAGCTCTGTCAATTCCAATGCGCTCACTTTCCATTCCGTCGTCTCGGGCTCCAAAGGACCAAGCCAATCCATGGCGCTGCCAACCAAGAACAGCGACGTCTCACCAGTGACCAGCAACAACAACAACAATACCCTGTTCAAGCGCGTTCTGGGTGCTGAAATCGGCCTTTCATGCGCTGTAGTAGCTGGTTTGGGACTCTACGGCAGCCACGGCCAAGTTTTCCAGCACGGCAGCGAGCGGTTTCTGGCGGAGCTGGCCTCGGCTTCGGGCGTCCACGTCACGCTCAAGCCCAAGACCGGCTCGAACTACGCGCCCAGCGGACTGGCGATCGACGGCTACCTCTTCCCACGCACGACCAGCGGTTCGCTCACATTCGACGGCCGCTTGTCGTACATCCACGTGGGAAGTCAGTACAATTTCACGCTTCTGAACGGCCGAGGCTACGTGACCGTGCAGGACGAGTCCACGGATGCGATCACAACCAACCAGTGCCTCTCGGCGGACAACATCCCACCTCTCAACACCTTCACGGACGCTCTGCTGGACGCTCGTGTGTCACGACGGCTCGGCCTTCAATGTCGAGTGCTCGGGCGGCAACCTCGTGGAGTTCATGTTCGCGAATGAGGCCTACGTCTTCTGTTCCGCCGGTGTCTCTGTGAGCTCCATCGTGGGCGAAGACATCAAGGCCGCGTTTGAATTGCTGAGCGAAAATTCGCAGGACTTCCCGACGGTGGACTCGCTCACGCCTGCAGATCTCGACCTCACGCAGTGCGGACTGTTGGAAGAAGACTCCAGCAGTTCCTCTTCTGGTCGAAGACTGCTGGAGAAGAGTGTACAGCGCTCCAAGGACATGTACGATGTACTGACTGGCACCGGTCGCCGCAGTCTGTCCTCGACCTGTGGATGCGACGGTGGCCTCAAGACCTGCCTCTTCGTCCATGGTCTGGGCTGGTACGATGGCGAGACGACCGACACGTTCTCGACCTACTGGGGCGACATTGAGCAGCGCCAGCACTCCAGCACCAAGTTCATCCATCTGGATACAGATAACAAGACCTGGTACGACGACGAGCTCACGGACAATCTGTGCGCAGTGGCAGCCGAAGTCACGGGCAGCTCCAACGCCAGTCTGGAGAACCTGGTTCTCGTAGCTCACTCCATGGGCAACCTCATCACGACCGCAGTCTTCAGCAAGGGCACATGCAAGCTGGCCTCCTCCTCCAAGTAACGGCCCGATCTACGGCAGCATGACCGCCACGACGGCCGTGAAGACATTCGAGTCACTGTCGCCCAGTGTACAGACTACGTTCTGCAGCAACACGCTTGTGGGCTCCATCTCGAACCCTCTGATCAGTCTGCTGAACCACAACGGCGTCTGCCCCGTGCGGACTTTGCTCAAGTCCATCGCCTACATGGGCTCTGCGATCTCGACGGCTGAGTTGGACCAGAAGTACGAGGAGGCCGCCAAGGCCTACGTGGCTACTGTGGGCACCAACCTGTGCGGCGTGAGTCCCACGGGACTCTTGTCGTCCGATTCAGCGCCCATGACGAGCAACGGACTCTTGTCGGACCACGCTTCCTCCCAGAATGACGGCCAGGTGGAGATCACGAGCTGCCGCACGACGATTGATCTGGCCAAGTACTCGACGTCGTACGACGACGGCAGCTTCTACAAGGCCAGCATCAACCACCTGGACGGCACCTCCGCCACGGAGACGGGTGGTGGGGAGCGGACCGCAAGCCCGTCAAATGGTTCAACTGCCAGTTCTAGATCTCTTCTCACTCAGGCAAGGAATAGAAATTCATTGTTGTCCAAACACTTGCGTCTCTCTTGAATGTCCATGCTTGTTCATTTAGTCCGACATAATGGACGAATAATAGGTTGAAATGCATTGCTGATGGGCTTCAGGAGCAGGTTTGAACGATTGGACAACCCACACGCGTTGTCTGCTTTTAAATTGCTCGTTCGTAGATCGCGAGTTGGTCGTTGGCTTCCGAGATGCTGACTTCAAGGTTGCACACACCCTGCTTCTAATGAGGAGAAGAAGCTGTTCAGTATGAGCTCATCAAACTAATCCACTTGAAGACTCAATACCCGCAGGGCTTCAAGCGTAAAGGCGTCTACGAGTCGATTGGTCTATGGGAGAAACGGTGTAGTGAGCCTTTCAATTCATCACGAGCCCAACAACAGAGACACAACGTACAAAATACATGGCCAGCTCCTCAGCAGACGAGTGGACGATGGGCAGCAGAGAGCAGTCGGCTATCGGGAAGCTGCAGCACAGAGCACAGAGCGTGAGCTGCTTGCCATAAACCTGATAGACAAACTGCCTTACATGAATGCAGCCAGGTCTTCCGTCAGGATATGAACGTTCACATCGTCAAAGGAGATCTAGAGCATGGATGTGAGCTCCTCCCAATCCATTGGGCATTGTACTACGAAGCCAAACCTTCAGAACGTCGCTCTTCATGGGCACGAGAAACGACTCGTTCAGGTCCTTGCAGATCGCGCGTGAGATCCTTTTGATGTCGCCAAAGTCCACGACGTAGCCAGTCGGCCCTACTACACCTGTGATCGTCACGGCCACTTGGTAGTTGTGGCCATGCAGCTTCTCTCGGAACCCCTACGGAAGAAGGCTGAGCTCTATCCAATGTATAGACGCAGTTTGCATGGCTCAGTACCTTGTAGGCGATGAAATGCGCGGCATTGAACTTCATGTCCTTGGACACGTGCACCTTGACTGCTCCATTCCGGCTACTCTGGTGCTGGCTCGAGGGCGCCTTCGCTGTGCTGGCGTTGGGGGCGTGCTTGCCGCTGATGATAGGCGCCATTGGAGCAGACGCAGCTGAAGAGCAGCAATGGGACGTGGCGGTTCGCTTCCGGTGCCTTCTTCAACAGCGTCCACGCTGTCTTCCCATCGAACGCATAGGAAGACCACGTGTTCGTAAATAAGCGGGAATTGTACCATAAACAAAAGGCAACTATGATGTCCTTCCAGAAGATTGCCTCGTTCTCTCGCGCACAAGACTGATATCTCTCATGATAGACCCTGGTCTGTTCTGAATACCGTATGAATGCGATGGTGCTTGAGAACATGGACACAGTCGACCGGAAGTGGCCAAGTCATAGTTGCCTTTTGGTTATGGGAATTTTCTAGTTATTTACGGTACCGAAGGGGTACCACCCGTGGTACCAGTCGTCCTCCCTCCCTCAAAGCGATGCTGGAGGCACTGGAAGAGGGCGCGCTGAAGAAATTGGACCCGGACTCGAGTCACGAGCCCAAGCGCCGCAAGCGAACTGCATCCGCCTCTCCGCTCTCGTCCGCCTCGTCGTCCGCTGCTGCGCCTATGCCCAAGGAGCTCACCGCCGAACAGAAAGCCGTGGTCAAGATGAACGTCATGCGCGAGACCAGCGAAGGCGTGACCAAGTGCTGCTACTGCGAGAAAGAGATCACGTCCAAGAACGTCGACCGCTGGGCGTCGCACCTGCGCGGCTGCATCAAGACGCCCGACGAGGTCAAGGCGCAGATCCAGCCCTTCCGAGGCACGACCTCTGGCGGCAATGCCAGTGCACCGACGGTCACGGCCACGGTGCCGGGCGCCTGCCCCGGCTCCAGCGGAAACGTGCTGGTCGGCGCGCACCCCAACATGGCGCCCATGCATGCCGCCATGCACGCGCAGAATGTGAACGTTGGCGCGAACGTGAACCCGCTCACGGGCGCGCCCTCGAGCCAACTGGGCCACATGTCGACGCCCGTCTCGTCCGGCTACAACGAGGTGTTCAAGGTGCACGTCTCCAAGGACTACATGAAGTTCAACGCGGCGCACTTCATCGCGTACAAGGGTTTCCGAGAGAAGCTGCACGGCCACAACTACCGCGTGGCCGTGACCATCACGGGCGTGGTCGGCCCGGACGGCTACGTCGTGGACTTTGGCGACATCAAGAAGATCTCGCGCGTGATCTGCAAGGACCTGAACGAGTCCTTCCTCGTGCCCATGAACAGCGACGCTCTCAAGGTAAGGAGTGATGGATGCCCTTGAGCTCTGATGGCAAGTGCTCATGCGTCTGCTGTTGCAGATCACCTTCGATGATACCAATGTGCATCTCCTGACTGAAGACCTATCCAAGTTTAGGTAACTGCCATGCTGTATTGTGGATCCATTTGGCTTGCAATGCACTGACGTCCCGCTTACTGCAGCTTCCCCAAGGCCGATTGCTCTCTGTTGCCCATTATCCACTCGTCTGCTGAAGAACTGGCAATCTACTTTGTACGTGAGTACCTATTCGAGGCGAGGAGACTTTGACTCACGTGTGTGTGTTTGTTACAGAGCAACCAACTCATTGACGCGTTTACTCTCGTGGCGCTGCTGGTACGTTGGCTACTACTGGATCTATGAATGTCTATGCATCTGCTAATCCAATTCATCTGAACAGGAACGCGGTGTGCGCAAGCTTGAAGTCAGCATCTCGGAAGCCAACCAGCAGTACGCGTCCTACGAACGGGCGATTCTGGCCTAAACCAACAAGCCAGCCTAAAACAAGATCCTCCCGATTCTAGCGTGGACCACCTGACTGACGCAGCGCACCCTAAACCCTCGGACAAAAAACAAGATCCCAGGCACTTCGATCCGTTGCGTTGAATACACCTCTCTGATTGGCAGAAAACCTGTTCATTTAACGATTACTGGCTGGTGGAAAATCCTTGCAAACCTCCTCTTCCAACCGTTTTTGAGCCAGCGGCAAAGGAAAAACAAGCGGATGACCGGTCAAACTTTATACGGCGCCTCCCCCTTCAGAACTGCATTCTCGAATTCGCCCGCGCCCCCCCGGACTGCGGCCTTATCCAAGCGGCTCTCGACCCAATCACAAGTATGTACTCATCAGGAGGCGGCAGCGGCGGCTACGGCGGCGGTGGTGGCGGCGGCTTCGGAGGCGGACGTGGCGGCGGCGGAGGCGGATTCGGCGGAGGCGGCGACCTCGGTGCCAACCTGGACTCCAACATCCAGTGGGACCTGTCCAAGCTGCCGCCCTTCGAGAAGAACTTCTACTACGAGCACCCGGACGTGGCCAAGCGCTCAGAACAGGAGTACGAAGACTGGAAGCGCTCCAACGACATTACCATCTCCGGCCGTGCCGTGCCCAAGTGTGTACAGTCCTTCGAAGAGGCGTCCTTTCCTGGTATGTATCCATCTGGGAAAATTCAGAACATGCATGTACAGAGGCTGACCATTACCTATGAATGAGCAGAATACGTGCTGGAAGAAGTGATGCGTCTCGGATTCCAGAAGCCCACACCCATTCAGTGCCAGGGCTGGCCCATGGCTCTGTCTGGTCGCGATATGGTCGGCATTTCGGCCACGGGTTCCGGCAAGACGCTGGCGTTCTTGCTGCCCGCTATCGTGCATATCAACGCGCAGGTTTGTGTTTGAAGCTGATTTTGATTCGCATCCCCAGGATAAAGCAGCATGCGCCTCGGTTGCGTCGTGCTGTGATCAACTGTGGTGTCTGCTGGCGTGCAGCGCATCATGATATTGGTGCTCTGCGGGAAACCGCGTTGGCATGCGCTTGAAACAAGCGTCCAAGTGGATGGAAGAGCGGTCTTTATTGACGGTGGTGCAAGTGGTGACGCGTCTCGGATTCTCAGTCGAGATCCAGTCGCATGAACGCAACTTTTGAATGTCGTTCTAGTTGCGTCGCGCTTTGGCTCAGCTCCGAGGCGCAATACGCGATATAAAGCGGCTAGAGCGTAATGCCTTGGTCGCTTGAGCCTCGATCCATTGGTTTCGCCCTCGGGAGTTTCGAAATCAATGGACAACGCTACGCGCGTCACTCAACCCACCGACTTTTTGGCGTCCACGTCGATCCAACTCAACAAGCCAACGAGTTGATCGGAATCGACGCTGGGATTGAACCAAAAGGCACGCTCAGATCCATTTTGCTTGGCGTTTTCGTGGTTTTCTGCCTCCGATGCATATCCGTCTGGTCTCAAGAGCGTCTGTTGGTGTGCTAACATTTTGATGATTTGCTCATCTTGTAGCCTTACCTGCAGCCTGGCGACGGTCCGATTGTGCTGATCATCGCCCCCACGCGTGAACTCGCGGTTCAGATCCAGCAGGAAGCCAACAAGTTCGGCTCCAGCTCGAAGATCAAGAACACCTGTGTGTACGGTGGTGTCCCCAAGGGTGGTCAGATTGCTGATCTGCGTCGCGGTGTGGAAATCTGTATCTGGTAAGCTGTCAATTCGTATCTGCATCGTGTGGATTGGAGTCTGACGTTTAAATTTGTTTGGATGCAGTACTCCTGGTCGTATGATCGATATGCTGAGCATGGGCAAGACGAACCTTCGCCGTGTGACGTACCTGGTGCTGGATGAAGCCGATCGTATGCTTGATATGGGTTTTGAGCCCCAGCTCCGAAAGATCGTGAGCCAGATTCGTCCGGATCGTCAGACGCTCATGTGGTCTGCCACGTGGCCCAAGGAGATTGTCTCGCTCGCCCACGATTTCCTGTCCGACTTCATCCAAGTCACGGTCGGTTCGCTGGATCTGACTGCCAACAAGAAGATCACTCAGATTATCAAGGTCATGGACGACCACCAGAAGTACTCTGGTCTGATGGACCACATGAAGGATATCTACGAAGGCGGTCGTATCATCATTTTCTGTGAGACCAAGCGTGGCGCTGATGAATTGAGCCGCAACCTTCGCAACAGCCGATACGTTTGCAAGGCCATTCACGGTAACAAGTCGCAGGAAGAGCGTGATTGGGTGCTGAAGGAATTCAAGGAAGGCAAGACGCAGGTGCTGGTGGCCACGGATGTGGCTTCGCGTGGTCTCGATATCAAGGATATCCGCTACGTCATCAACTTCGACATGCCCAAGAACATTGAGGACTACATCCATCGTATTGGTCGTACGGCTCGTGCCGGTCAGAAGGGCACGGCCATTTCCTTTTTCTCGCACGACAACAGCCGACTGGCTGGTCCGCTCGTGAAGATTCTGGAGGAAGCTGAACAGGAAGTGCCTCGCGATCTGCGTAACATGGTCGGACGTGGCGGTGGCGGCGGTGGCCGCGGTGGTGGTGGTTTCCGCCGATGGTAGACTCAAGTGGTCAGCCATTTCTTGATTCCTTCGCGTTTGGTTTGCTAGATGACACGTGAAAAAGTTGTAGTGAAGGAAATACATTGCGAACTTTAAATTCACTTTGCTTTTGACACATGAAGACCGGTTTTCATTATGTTGTTACATTCCTTCGTTTACATGCCGCAGTCATTCATTTTGATGATCATGGCCACCATCATCAGCATGTCTCCGAATAAAACGGTGGTGGCGACTCTGGTGCTGGAACTGGAGGCTCGTATGATTCCGGGATCAATTTGTCAAACCGCTCGAAATCCACAATCACGCGGTCTCGTTTGATGACGGCAAAGTCTGCAAAGCGCATGTCGCAGGCGAAATCGTCCCAGAAGTACATTTTGCGCGCGTAGACGTTTTCAGAAAACGTCGTGTCAAGACCCGTGAGAAGTGCAATCAGTGCAACTCGAGAGGCAGATAGATCTGCCATGGAGTTGAAGCGATAAAATGGCGACGACTCGTCGATGATATGAATCAACGTGGCAGGCAGCTTGATCGAGGGCCATTCGGCCGTAACCAACGGCACATCATACATCTGACGCAGTCCTGTCTTGCGGTTCGTCAGGATAACGCCGATGCGGAAAAAGTTCTCGTGCACTTCGCCACTGTGTCGGGTGTTGGCAGCACGGAAGACCAAGCATCGATGACCGTAGATCTTGGACAAAAGCACTTTCCTGGAAAAGTGGATATGCGCTCGTGGACGAGCAAACTTGGACCAAGCAATGCCTGTGATGATCGTGACGACAATGATACCCAAAGCTGACTCAACAAGCACCCAAAGGTTGATGTAGACAGAAGAAGGGGCGGGCGAGATTGAGCCATATCCGATGGTGGCGAGCGTGTGCACGCTCATATAAAATGCCAGCTCGAATTTCGAGACTTCCACGTCGTCATAAGGAATAACACTGTCGATATCTGCATAAAACAACAGCGCAAAAAACAAGTTGATGCCTAGAAACGCGAGCACAAACACCAGGATGATCTTGGACCAGCGCTCATGCAAAGCCTTATGGTAGAGCCGCATGAAGTCAAACGATTTGGGGATGTGAATCGGCAAAATTCTGAGAAAGCGAGGCGTGTCTTCCACATCGATCGAGATCACTGACTGATTCATGTCGCGTGGGCAAAATCGGTCATTCGGGTCATCGTCGTTCATGACTGTGCTGGCGCTGCCAGCATCTTCATTATCGTCGTCAACAAATATTTCACCAACCAGTTGATCCTGAAGTCGTTGCTTCTGACGCCCGTGAATGACATAGTCTTCTCCTACGTCACTGGTCGAGCCCGAATGAAGGCGCTGTCTTCCCGGCAAAGGGCCATTTCGCGGGCCAAGACGCTGCGTACCAATTGGTGCCTGCAGCAAGGGTTCAAACAGCGGCTCCATGGCAAAGCTACATTTTGGTCCAGTCTTCTTTTTCTTGCTCAATGCGCTTGCTTTTGATGCTTCAGAGTAATCTGACGATTGTCGGCGGAGGCGAATTGTTGGTTCCCTGGTCGTTTCTTCATCGTTGTCGTCCGAGTCCAATTCACTGAGCCTCGATATATCTGGGACCGAGTCATCAGGGAGAGTAGTTGGTAGTTGAGCGGCTGCACATCTGGCCTCTGGATGCACGTAGTGATCACTGTCGATGTAAGCGCGCTCTGTCGCGCTGAGCTTGGCAAAGTTCATGACCACTTCTGCATTTCGTTCGTGGAATTCCAGCAACTCCGTGAAGCGGTATCCCCACTGGATGTCATGAGCTGTGTAGTTGAATCGCTCTGTGACGGTGTCTTGCAATGTCGAGTCCACTCCAGTCATGGACGCTTCCAAAATCATATCAGACCGTGCAATGTCGTACTCAGTCATGCCATAGAGAGGACTCTGTTCGTCAATCACGTGCACAATGGCTACGCCCATTCGGAACGTGATGAAATTGTTCTGCGCGAGCTTGAGATTGTATGAGCACAGCATCTGGTGATCATCGCGATTGTTGGTGCTTGTCATAGACGGGTTCGAGTACGTTGAGTCGCCGCTCGTGGCTTGGGGCGGTTGCGGTGGCTGGCGAAACGAACCATTCGTCGTAGCTGCCGAGCTAGGAGCTGTTGTTGCGGTTGAAGCCGGCGGAGCCTGAATGCCAGGAAAATGCGCTGCGATGCCAGTGTCCGATCGCTTATTCTTCTGCTCCACACGCAGCAGGTTGAGCTTGAAACTCGCCTCCATGATCACATCGCGCGTAACGTCTCGCGATTGCGTTGCATTGGCCACACGCACAACCAGCGCCAAGTACTTCTTCCCGTACGGCTGCACTACGCAGACCTTGCTGAACGCGACCTTGGCGATCGGTCGGGCAAACTTGGCGAACACGAGACCCGTGATGGCCGAGGTCACGAGCATGGACGCGAACGACTCGACCGTCGTGACCATATTGGAGCACGTGCGCTTCGGATACACAATGCCGAAGCCAATGGTCGTGAAGGTTTGGTAACTCAGGTCGAACGACTCGAAGAAGTCGACCGGGAACCCGCAGGCGAACCAGGAGAGCCACGCGAAGGCCAGGATGTTGACCACGAACACCAGCAGCAGCACGGACATGAGCATGGGCCAGCGCAGGTTCAGCAGCACGTACAGGAAGTCCTTGTACTTCTTTCTCGGGTTCGCGCGGGTCTCGATGTTTGGGAATAGCGTCTTGGACGGTGGGCGCAGAAGCTGTTTCCAGTAGCTCAATGCTTCGTGACGCGAGCCCGCGTGGAAGATGGCCGAGCCCAGCGCATCCGTCTGCACGCGCACGCCGTGCCAGACGCTCACCCAGTCGCGCAGCGCTTGCGGCACAGTCTGGCTGGGCGGAGGCCCCGCGCCGCGCTGCACGCGCTTTTTGCTGGCCGGCATGCTGCGCTTTGGTCTCAACGGAGCTTTGAAATACTGTAGCGGCAACTTACGGTATTACCGCTCTACATCACAGAGCGACAAAAAAGCAACGCCAAAGGGTTTTAGCCAATGGAAATTGAGGGAATAGTGGGAGAACCACCAATAGGTGACGAGAGTTACCTACAAATTTTCAATGTGGCAGGTTCTGGCGGATTGTTTTTTTTTCGCGGATCCGGAAAATGAGCCGAAGGATTCAGGGCGTTCTCATTGATCTGAGCGGTGCGGGTCTCGTTGCCTCTGCTCCACACGTAGGCGCTTGACTCACGGCGTTGTGGATTATTCAGGCACGCTGCACATTGACGACGTGGTGATCCCGGGCGCGATCGAGGCGCTGCACAAGCTGCTGCGGCAGCCGGATCTCGCTGTGCGCTTCGGTGCGTTAAACTCTTTTTGGTTTGCTTGGTGCAACGCGTCTGTCTGACGACAGCTTTCTCGATCGCTCATTGGCTCGCGACAGTGACCAACACGACCAAGAAGTCGCGCGTTGATCTGGTAAGTGAATATAGCACATGTTTGCGTAGAGGTACGTGTGGGTGGCAAGCTGATATTTGTTTCCCTCCCTCCTCTCCTCTCTTCTCCTCCCCCCTCCCCTCGCTCCTCTCCTCCGTCTCGTCCTTCATGGAATCCTAAATAAATAGATCGCGGAGCTGCACCGCATTGGTCTGACGGACATTGATGCGCGTCACGTCTTGACCTCGGCCGGGCTCGCGCGCGTGATGCTGCAGGAGCAGGCGCTGCGCCCGCTTCTATTGGTCGATGACTCGCTTCGCGTAGAATTCGAAGGACTCGAGACTGTGTCACCCAACGCCGTCGTGATCGGATTGGCGCCTGACAAATTCGAGTACACTACCGTGCGTTATCACGAATCTGAAGCATGCGCAAACCTCCCGTTCTCGCAGAGCTGATGCCTGAAGATGATGCGTTCGTACTAACCTCATTTTGATCTGCCCTCGTGAATACGCGCACGTCGTTTTCTTCAGCTAAACCAAGCGTTTCGCGTTCTCTTTGCTGGCGGCCGGCTGATTGCACTACACGAGGCGCGGTACTTCGCAGTAAAGGACGGCTTGAACCTCGGTCCGGGCGCGTTCGTCAAGGCGCTTGAGTTCTCTGCCGGCGTGCAAGCCACTATCATCGGGTGCGAACGGCTTGACTCTACAGCCTATCTATGTTTAGACGCATTGGTGGCATGACTGATCCGAAATGACGTGCGTTGTAATTGCAGGAAACCGAACCCAACGTACTTTCAAACGGCACTGAAGTATATGTACGTCAACCCTGCTCAGGGCACAACCGCTCAAACGTTTAGCATCTCACTTGCGCGGCTTTACATTTATAATCAGGCAAGTGGAGCCAGCAAACGCTGTAATGATCGGTGACGATGTGCTGCAAGATGTTGGCGGCGCGCAAGGCGTCGGAATGCAGACGATCTTGGTGCAAACCGGCAAATACCGGCCGGGTGATGAGCTACAAACAGGTGAAAAGCGTGCATACTGACCCCTCTGTTTTTTTCGAACGTGACTCATGGAGCTTCCCGTGCGTGCGGTCAGGTGCGATGATGGGTCAGAGCCCCCCGAGCTATCTGGCCAGCGACTTTGCCGCGGCAGTGGACTGGATCTTGGACGAAAATGCCTGCTGAACCGTTCTTCAGGTCCAGACATCGTGTAGGTAACGACCTAAGAGTCAAGATCATGGGATCTACCCACATTTACTGCTGTACACACACGAAGACCTTAGAGATCTTTGTGCGTAGCCAATCATTTTAAATGGCATCTCTTTTAAGAGGAGCTGCTATCTCCTTCTTGCTGACTGGTTGAGAGGACACCACCAGAGGAGAGAGGAGGAGGAGAAGAGGAGGAGGAAGAGGGGATGGAGCACGCGGCGAATCGGGCGGAAATGTCGGCGAAACGCGATCCGGCTGTATCGGAGCGTGGTCTCGTCAGTGGAGCTGGCCGACGCTGGATAGTTTCCGAAGGCGCAACCTCAGGAAGCCAAACGCTGGAAGCAAATAAAAAGAGAAGAAGTCAGTCTGGTGCCAGTTACTGCACTACTGGCACCAACGACGCGGCGAGAGAGAGAGAGGGGGAGCACTCGGATGTGAATAAAATGAGCAAAGCTTATAATCGTTCTGTCGTTTGCCCTTTTGTGGTGACAGCTTTTTGGAGCTCTAATTATTTTCGCAGGTCCTCTTCAACTCGATCTATTACTGTATCCATCTGGCAAGATAAAACTCGGGACGGACCCCACACACAGTTCGGGACATAGATTTCACTCCCAAAACGAAACGGCAACAGCAAGCGGAGCGGAGGAGCAACGTCGAGCGAGCACACAACCGCGTCCGCCTGCGAGAGCGACAGACAGCAGAGTGTGAATATCTGAGGCAGCCAGCGACAGCAAGCGGATCCCCAGCAGCGGCTTAACTGGTAACAGTGGAAAGATTCGTTTTTGTGCGCAGCATTTAGCGGATCCTCCCCAATGACCCCTGGCGACAACAACGCGGATGAGAGCGCAGGCTCGGCAAGCCGGCGCTCAAGTGGTAGCGGTGGCGGCTTGGGGGCGATCAAATTGCTCACCGAAGAGCTGCAGTTGGACATCGTGCCACAGAAACTGCAGCGACAGTTCAGTCTGAATATCCCGTCCGCCTCCGTTGGCAGTCAGCCTGCACTTGGTGTCGGCGGTGCGCGTGGGTACATGCAACCTCATGCGTCGGCAACGATGATTGAAGGTGTGCGCGAACGCTGGGAGAAGAGTCAAGTCAAGTGGGGCCATCCGTTCCAGGGCCAGAACAACAATGACGAAGAGAATTACCCCGAATCCAACCAGTCAGCCGCCGTTCCGCCCCAGGGGACACTCGATGACTTTGCACCAATGCAGTTGGGATCGACATCAACCTCTTCTTCATCCGCTTCGAGGTCATCTGCCTTTTTTAACGAGGCGGATGAGTTGCTTGCCCATCGTTCACGAGCAGATAAGTTTGAGGTCAAGTTTGCGGATGGATTCCTGGGCCTGGAATTCGTGGCGGACGAGACTCGCCGACAGGTCGTGGTCAAGAGCGTCCAGATGGGTTCATGGTCCAAGAACATCATGCAGGTTCCTGTTGGCATGGCTGTGACGCGCGGACTCATCGTGGACGCCGTGGATGGCTGTTCTGTTGTTGGCGTGGCTCCCAAGAATGTGCTGGATCTGCTGCAGTACACGCCCCGACCGTTCATGGTCCGATTTCGCAAGTGCGAGTTTTCTTGGGTGGTGTGCAAACTCTGCGAGTGCAAGGTCGATGCTTGGAGTCTGGATGAACACACCAACTTTTGCGTCATGTCTAAGCGCATCGAGCTTGAAGCTGATCAGATTAACAACACGCTGTCGATCGTTGCTGCCAGCATCAAGGCGACGCTTGAAGCCAGTTCGCTGCGTGCCTGCTTCCATCAGGAGGATTTGCATTTTTATCATGCGCTCCGCGTGATTGCAATTCAAGTAAGTCGCGCCCCATCTCCTGCCTTTTCTATCTGTTCGCTCATATTGATGGTGTGTTATCCTTAACTAGGCCTCTTCCTGTGATGTCACGAACATCGAGTCATTTGCTTTATGCTCAAGGTTGATTCGCATCCTGGACCACATGCGTGTTCAAGAGCATGAGACTGTCAACACAGTTGTTGAGCGTGGTCTCAAGTTTTGCACGCGGGTGCGCAACTCGATCCACGCTAAGATGAGCAAGATGCGCGCGACGCAAAAGGCTATGCTCCAGCAAGGCATATCCGACGTCCGCGCACCATTTCGGCGCACAAAATCACTTGAGGAAGCCGACAATGCGAGTGTTTTACGCGCTCCAATGTTCCTGGCGCCCCCCACTATGAAGAAATCCTCCTGTCGAGTCTCGATTCGTGACTTCACAATCATTAAGCCCATTTCCAAAGGCGCCTTTGGTAAAGTCTATCTGGCACGCAAGAAGACCACGGGTGATCAGTATGCTATCAAAGTGCTGACCAAGGAGCATCTACTGCGGAAGAAACAGGTAACTTGCGCGATGGAGGAACCTTACGAAAGTTGCTGTTTATTTCTCACAATAGTTGAATGTCGTGGTAGATTCGACATATCGAAACGGAGCGAGATATTTTGGTCAACGTTCAAAGTCCTTTTGTGGTGAAGCTGTTTTGGACGTTCCAGTCCAAGTAAGTCGTGGGGAGAGCACTTCATGCGTGTTGGATTGTTGCACTAACGCTGTACTCTATTATGTAGACGAAATCTGTTCCTGGTGATGGAATACCTTCCGGGTGGTGATTTCATGTCACTTCTTGAGTGCATAGTGCAGTTGGAGGAGCAGGTGAGTATCGAGAATCTTGATTTGCTCCCAGCATTCATTGACGGTCATACTTTATCAATCTGCAGGTGGCACGTGTGTACACGGCCGAAATCGCTCTTGCACTCAATCACTTGCACTCGAAAGGCTGCGTACACAGAGATCTGAAACCTGATAACATTCTAATATCATCAAGTGGACATATCAAAGTACGTAGATTGCAATGAACATGAGACGCTAACGCACGGACGAAACTAACTACATGCATATTTGTCAACGTTCTAGCTCACAGACTTTGGATTGTCGGAAGAAGGAGTGAGCATGGATGATGGGGCTCCTACGTCTAATCAAGATATGAGCGATGACGTTCAAGCGGATGAAGACTGGAGCGACATCAAAGCAGAAGGTATCACTCCTCGATCTGCAGGAGGAAAGAAGAAATCAGCGTATCCGCAAAGTTGTGGGCGTTGCGGTACCCCGGACTACTTAAGTCCCGAGATCATTCTTGGTCAACCGCATGGATCTCCCGTAGACTACTGGGGACTTGGCGTTATTCTGTACGAAATGCTGGTCGGCTTCCCTCCGTTCAATGATGACACGGTTGACGCCATCTTCAGCAACATTTTGGACCGGCAAATTCTATGGCCTGATGGAGACAAGTGCCTGTCTGATGATGCTATGGACCTGATTAACCGACTCCTTGAACCTGATCCAGCACTTCGCATCGGCTGGGAAGGCCTGAAGGCTCATCCATTCATGAAGGAAGTTGAGTGGGATACGCTACTCGACTCGATTCCGCCATTCGTACCGACTTTGGAGGGACCAAACGATACAAGCTATTTCAACAACCGCAAGCTGGTTGATATCTTTATTGACGACGATGAGTTTGACGTAGACAACAAGTCCGTGGGAAGTGGAAGCGCGCTCAGTGACGATCACTCATCTGTTGGTAAAGAAGATAAAGAATCGGACATGAGCACGTCTGGCGAGACTACAGACGCTGATTCGCGCGTGGTGTCGTGGGCAAATGATAGCGACCAAAGCTTAGAGTCGTCGGTGACGTTTAAGAGCGACTTGCTGGATACGAGTGGACTTGCTGGCATAGGCGCTTTGAGTGTGCACCCTAGCAACAATTACAAGTTCCCGAGCGGAATGTACAACCAAGTAGAAGACTCAAGCAATTCGGAAGCGTTCCAGTCATTTAGCTTTACGAACATGAATGCACTCGCTGCTGCATCCAAGAACGAAGCTGAGATGATCGCCGATACACATCTAAACCAGGTGGAAAACTCGTCAGCGCCGACGATTCTTATTTAGGCGATCTTGTGCTGATGAGCTCAAGTCAGCTCAATTACTGTAATGTTGCCAACAAACGCCCAGCAAGGTTTCAACCGAACGATGGCTTCTATGGGATGAACTCCTGCCAAAATGAAATTCAGCGAGTACAAGAGAAGACATCAACTTAGAACGACAGAGGTTTCACAGCGATAGACATGAGCCTCGATTCATGTGGAGTGAGTGAAGATAGCGACACGCTCAAGGAAGGCAGCGCTTGTGTGAATGGAACGGATTAGCAGATAGTATGTGGAAAAGAGAAAAAAGCAAGTAAAAGTATTTCTATCATCGATCTTATAGCAAGGAAACAGCAATGAGACGTCATTTTCTTTGGATTCACAGGAAAAAATCGTCTTCTTCCTCGGCGCCTTCATTTTCTTGGTTGGCGGGCGCGGCGGTATTCTTTTCGAGTTCTTCGTCCTCCATATCGGCCACGACTGTGCGCTGTTTGTCCGTGGACTTTTTGGTGCGAGGCTTCTTGTTCTTCTTCTGATCTTCCTTTGACGGCCGCTTGAGCAGCAAGGCGGCCGCGGATGACGACGAAGTCGACGGTTCTGCGCCATCCGACTGCTCCTTGTCGTTATAGCAGAACTGGTGGAAGGCATCGGTCGGCTGCTCTTCTTCAAAGCGTGCGATCGCAGCCGCAAGCAGCTCAGATTGGCTAACATATCAACGAGAACGCAAGCATATCAGTCTTTACGCTGGAAAGCAGTTGCATGCACCATAGTGGCACATACCGAGCCTGCTGTTGCTCATCATGTGGCGTCGATGGGTAAAATGAAATGTACGGCTCCGTCTTGGGGAAGAAGAACAGATACATCAGATGCTGTCGGCAGGTCTTCACCGCGTCCTTGCATGCAGTCTTTTCTGCCTTGGATTCAGCCTGGTTGCAACAATAGCGCCGACATGTGAGCTCACGGCAGATCATATATTGCAGAGGGCGAACGTACATTCTTCAGCTTGCTCTCAGCCTGCTTGAGTTTGCGCATGAGCTTCACGCGCTCAAAGAAACGAGGCTGCGAGCAAAGGCAGAGTATGCTGTTAGCTACCAAAGTCAAGCGACTGTAGCTGTTCGCACCTTCTTGTACTTCTCAGCGTTCTTCTTCTGGGTCTCGATGTCTTCTTTGGATGCGTGCTACGTGGGAACAGTGGTGAGCTAGACAGAAGTCAATCCAGAACAGCAATCGGGGCACACCTCTTGCTGCAGCTCCTTGAGCTCTCGCTGCTTGGCGGCGCGAGTGGCGTCATCGAGTCCCTAGGGTCGTAGAGAGCGTTAAATCCCACCAGGCAGACCTCTCAATGCAAGCAACAAGATCGGATCGTACGCCGCGTTTCAGAAAGCGCTCAAGTCCGCGAATGCGATTCTTGAGCGATGGGATTTTCTTGGTTGGCTGTTTCTGGTGCTTGTGCTGCTTCTTGGAGTGCGCCTTTTGCATACGCAAGCGAGTTCCTAAGACAGCGTAGAGCGTCAGCCACATGCTTATCAATGAAACTACATTACGCCAAGCTTTTCAATGCTGAGGTTTGCAGCGAGAGAGCCCATGGAGGCAGCAGCGTTGGCTTACCTGCCGTCGGCGCCATGTCGGTCTGTCAATCTATTTGGTTGGAAGTGGACACCAACCGGCAATGAGAGTCCTTAAGTAACGTGGTGCACACCATTTATGATGGTTGGGTCCAAGAAGGGCCTTTTAATGGAGACGTGCACAGTAGCACTGTGTCTTGTACGGTACGGTCCCCCATCGTGTCTTCGAAGGTCCCGGAGCTTCAACAGAAATAGAAAAAAAGGGAAAAAAGCACCCGTACGTGCATCCGCTGCCACTCGCGTGCTTCTTCCGACCTACGCCAGCGCTTCCGCGTGACTATGCGGTTTCAGAGGATGCGTCCGCCATGCATTTCCTATGTAGCGGATGCCTCTCCACTCATATCGCTTTGGTGAGGAAATTATCTGCTGCAGGTGTTTTAGCGGTTTCTGACACCAGGAGCTGTTTTTGGGGTTTATTTCTGGAAATCTTTGTGCCTCCCATCACCAAGAAGCGCCTTCTGAAGCGTCGCGGGCCTAGCAGAAAAACCAGCCCGCCGCCTGTAAAAAACCACCGTTGCCTAAATAAAAAACCAAGGGTAGACCCGTGCGTTGTCCCACAAAAAGCAGCCGAAGCACTCCGCGGAAATAAAACCAAAATCGAAAGAAACACCAGACGCCTGCTCGATCGGCCGCCTAATCGCACTGCACGCCGCCGACCGCCTCCGGTGCCCACTCCGCCCTCCTCCTCCTCTCCTCTCCCCTCCGCAGCCTCCGCCGCTACCGAGGGTAGAAAAAACATCGCCCAAGTCGCACGCAAACGCCGTCTGCACCGCGCTCGCGTGCCTCCTCCCGTTCGCACGAGAGGATCCATTCTATACCTCAGCGCATTCCTTTGCCTTCTGGCGTGCTTACTCGAGACCGCCCCAGTCTCGGATTCTTTTTTGGTCCGACACCGCGCCGCTCCCCTCCTCTCTTCCCTTCTCTCCGCTCCGCTAGCGGCGCGATCTTCGTGAACAGAGAGCATCATGACAGACGCGGAAGGCGTGCAGCAAGAGCTGCAGGACTATTTGCAGAAAAAGGGCATCAACACGCTCTTCATCAACCTCGTCGAGTCGCTGCTGCTGGCCAAGCCCGAGAACCCGATCGTGCACATTATCCAGTACCTGCAGTCCAACTACCCGGACCAGGCCGCGCCCAAGAAGATGTCGTTCGCACAGACCAAGGACGCCGACCCGGCCTCGAGCCACCACAGCAGCCAGCAGCAATGTGAGTAGAGTGCGACCTGACGACAGCCGCCGCACGTGCCTCGGCGGTCCACTCTTTTTCTCTCGCGGGCTCATGTTCTCTCTTGCTGCAGACCACTCGGACGAGTCCGACAGCGAAGATGAAGACGACGACGCCGTGGGCGAGATCCAGGAGAAGCCGCCGGCCCCCAAGCCTGTGGTGAAGGGCCGCCGCACGTCCGTCTCGGCCGAGACCATCGATCCGTCCAGGTGAGACAGGTGCAAGCACCTTGAAGCTGGCTGTGGCTTATGCACTGACCCATTTGGCTGGTTGTGACTGCAGCGCCAAGCAATTCGAGCGCGTGGTGCATCCCAAGTCGCAGGAAGAGCGCGACTGCATCAGCCGCATGGTCGCGGAGAACATTCTGTTCAAGGCGCTGGACGAGAAGCAGCACGGCATCGTGCTGGACGCCATGTTCCCCAAGGAGTTCGAGCCCGGCGAGACGATCATCAAGCAGGGCGACGACGGAGACAACTTTTACATCCTGGAAAGCGGCGTCTGCGAAGTGTACAAGGACGACATGCTCGTGCAAACGGTAGGCCTGGCTGCGCTGTGTTGAGCTATGGACTGGTGGCTGATGGATTGCATGTGTCTCACTAGTGCACCGAAGCCATGTCGTTTGGTGAGCTTGCGCTCATGTACAACGCGCCGCGTGCTGCGACAGTCAAGGCCATGGAGCACTCGAAGGCTTGGGCCATGGACCGCCAGACGTTCAAGTACATTATCATGGAGACGACGCTCAAGAAGCGCGAAGCCCACAAGGGCTTCATTGAGCGCGTGCCGCTGCTCGAGTCGCTGAGCGAGTACGAGCGCCTGACTGTCGCCGATGCGCTCAAGACTGAGACCTTTAGCGATGGCGAAGTCATCATCACACAGGGCGACGACGGCAACCTGTTTTACATTATTGAGGAAGGCACGGCCGTGTGCACCAAGCAGGTGGCTCCGTCGGACCCGCCGCAGGAGATCGGCATCTTGACATCCGGCGCGTACTTTGGCGAGATCGCGCTGCTTACAACACGACCGCGCCAGGCGACTGTCACGGCCAAGGGCACGGTCAAGTGCCTGATCCTGGACCGCAAGACCTTCAAGCGCGTCATGGGCCCGTTAGAAGACATCCTCAAGCGCAACATTGATAGATACAACTCGGTCATCGCCAACAACATTTAAGTATGACCGACACGAGCGCGACGGCGAGCGAGATAGGACTCAGGCTGCGTGGCTGGGATCGGATCAGTCGCGCTTCCGCAGGCTGAATCAGGAGAATGGAAGCGCCGCCGCCGCGGATGATTGGAGGATGACTCTGGAAGACACAGATCGAGCGAACTCGCCAAGCAGCAGAACGAAGCGAGGCATTTTTTACTATCAGAGAGAGAACGAGGCGCCTAAGACCGTCTACAGTAGACAATCCATGTTTTCATATTTTCCTCATGCCGTTGCTGCTCTGGTCCTGTATGGAGAGCTCCTGAGGTGGACGTACTGCGTTCTAGGAAGGGGTTCTCTTGGCTGCTTACTCGGTCTTGGTCGCTGAAGAGTCCTCCAGCATTTCCACGACGAAGTTGTCGTTTGTGTAGACGCAGATGTCGGCGGCGATGCGCATGGCCTTGCGGCCGATCTGCTCGGCGTCCAAGTCGGGCTGGTCGATCAGCGCACGGGCAGCGGCTGCAGAGAGAGAGGACAGGCGTTAGACGAGGCGAGATGGCGACAGGATGCTGGCGTCAGCTTACCGAGAGCGTAGGTACCGCCGGATCCGATGCCTGAATGAATACACGAGTGGAGTCAGCAGCGTCCTCATTGCAGTAAGCAATCATTAAAGAGCGTACGTACCGATGATGCCGTCATGCGGCTCCATGACGTCGCCGTTGCCCGTGAGCGTGTACGACTGCTTGCTGTCCGAGACAATGAGGATGGCCTCCAGGTGGCGCAGGTACTTGTCTGTTCGCCAGGCCTTGGCGAGCTCCACGCACGAGCGCGTGAGCTGGCCCGGGTACTCCTCCAGCTTGGCCTCGAGGCGCTCCATGAGCGTGAAGGCGTCGGCCGTGGAGCCAGCAAAGCCCGCCACGATGTTCTCGTTGATGCGACGCACCTTCTTGGCGTTGGGCTTGACGACCGTGTGGCCCAGCGACACTTGGCCATCGCCGATCAGACACTGCAGCGATCGAATCGTCAGTAAATAGAGATGGAGACTGCTTCCAGCTACGTACGCACCACTTTGCCTTCCTTGCGCACGCAGAGAATGGTCGTGCCGTGCATCTAATGCAGAGAACACGAGTGTCAATCATGATGCTCATGCTGCGCAATGCAACAGACGCCATTGCGCTGCACGAACGCACCTTGGGCGCATCAGAGAACTGGGCGATGCTGCCGATGGCGCCGGCATGGGCCCCGGGGGCTTTGGCTGCGACAGCGCGCGCCGCGGGACGAAGAGCTCTCGTGAACATGACGACTGGAGTGGCGATCTGCTTTTCAACTGCTCTTGTGGTTCTCCCCTTCCAGATGCATGCATAGCTTAGATTAGGCTGAATTAGGACAGAAGCGTGTCTTCTGAATAAAGGACCGGTCTCCTATTGGATTGATTAGTAAAGCATGTGGCACACATTATATCTGTGACATGATATGTGGTGTACGCGTGCGTACACTAAAGTAGGCCTTATCCCATGGCTTTTTCGCCTCAGACAACGATCGGCAGTCAGGACTGAAGGACCGACCGGCATGTTCGAGACGCTCGTGACGCGCGTGCTCACGAGCGTGCTGGGCAACTACATCGACCCGGCCTGCTTCAGCAGCGACAAGATCAATGTGGCCGTCTGGTCCGGCTACGTCGTGCTGCACGCGCTCGAGATCAAGCCCGAGGTGCTGGCCGGATCGCCCGCACTGCGGCTCGCGCGCGGCGTCGTGGGCTCGATCGAGCTCAAGATCCCGTGGAACCGACTGCACTCCGACTCGGTAGTGATCACGATCGACGATGTGTACCTCCTGGCGCGCACGCAGGAGGACGTGGACGCCGTGGTGGCCGCCATGGACCCGTTCGCCATCAAGCAGATGCTGCTGGAAGAGCTCTACCGCCAGGCCAAGCTGGCGACTGCGAATGCGCAGCGTATCGAAGACGACAGCGAGGCGCAACAGAAGCAACAGGCAGAGAGCGGATTCACGGCGCGACTGGTGAACAAGATCATCGACAACCTCGAGGTTCGTGTTGTGACGTATCCACGTAGTGAGCGTTGGTAGCTGAGCAATTGCTGTGTAGCTGCATATTCGACGTATCCACGTGCGTGTGGAAGACCAGACGACTGGCGATCATCCGTTCGCTCTTGGCGTGACGATTGAGTCGGTTCATGTGCAGGTAAACCTCTACATCTCAGTCCATTGGTGCTTGCATTTGACGATGTTGCTCTCCATTCTAGTCCACTAACTCAAGCTGGCAGCCGTCGTACGTCGACACGTCCAAGACCCACGAGCCGCGGATCTACAAGATCATTGAGCTGAACCATTTGAGCGTGTACTTGAATCCGGATGATGAAGTATTGCGTACGCAACGCATCGATTGCGAGACGTGCTCGATCGAAGAGTTTTCGAGTGCATTCAACCGCTCGATCCCCAAGCGCTTTGACGACCGACCGCATCAGTATCAGCACACGCAATTGTATCCCTCGCATCAGCAACACCACTTTCTGCTCAAGCCTATTGATGCAAGCGCACGCGTGATCATCAACCGCGATCTCCAGGATACCAGCGTTCCCAAATTTGAAGTCGATATCAGCATTCCAGACGTTGCTTTCCGGTTGGAAGAATCGCAGTATTGCGATTTGCTTTACTTGGTGTCGGTGTTTCAGCTTGCAGAACATGCAACGAAATTTCAACAGTATCGCAAGTTACGGCCAGCGCAATCGGTCTTTGAAGCACCCGCGGGTGCATGGTGGCGATATGCGATTACGGCAGTGCGGGAAGACATTCGCACCAAGAAGCAGCAGTGGAGCTGGGCTTACATGAAGCAGCGACGAGATGATCGAAGGAAATATGTTGCTCTGTGGGAGTACAAGACGCGGGAAGAAGGACAACATCGGGATCTTTTGCTTTCTGATAGCGAGGCCGAGGAAGAAGACACAGGTGACGAAGACCAAAGAGCTCTGGAAGTATCCGGCATCGACGAGTACGAGGACTCGGTTGAAGAAATGGGTCAGCGTCAGAGCATGTCCTCTGCCGACAGCAGTGATTTGCATCATAAATGGGCAAATCGAGCTTCATTTGACGACGACGCTTCCAGACTTGAGGAAATTGAACGACGACGCAGCGTGGAAGATATTTTGTTCTTCCGATATTTGGCTGATTCGCGAGTTCAAAGCCAGGTCAAGAAGAAAGATACCCCATCAGAGCCCCCCATGCCGTCTTCCTCAACCTTCTCCGATACCGAATCGGTTGACACGGATGCTACGGAATCGACGGTCCCAACTGAGCTCAAGTATCGTTCTTGGGGTGCATGGATGTTTGACTGGACGTCCAAAATAACAGCTTCGGCGTCAAGCGGCCCCGTTGATGACGCGCCACAGCGCGTTCTTCCCGAGATTGAGCTTCGCGAACTGTTCAAGATTTTAGAGTACGAACCGTCGAAGCGCACGAAAACGAAAAAGCACCAGCAGCGACATCGGGATCACGAACATAGTGAGGATGCGTATGACTTGGATGCGGATCACGGCTACCAGGATATCGTGTCTCGCATCACATTGACTCTATTCAAGGGATCAATTACGCTGGCAAGTGACCCAGAAACAAATAAGAAGCTGCAGCGAGATGATCCAGCCTACAGCCAGAAATACGCACCCACTGATTTCTTATTGGGAACCTTTTCAAATCTACAGCTGGCCGCTGTATCCAGAGACGATGCAATGAAAGTGGATGTATCGCTGCAGTCAATTGAGGCCTTTGACGAAAGTGCAGAAAGCTCTGCGTTTTCACGCCTATTGAGTCGAAAGCAGGATGTGCATACTGTTGAAGCTGATGGGAGCAATGGAAACAAGCTGTCGTCTAACGGTGTTGTCTTCATCATGAGCTACGAAACCAATCCGACAAATTCGACAGCGGATGCCGCGCTCTTTGTTCATCTCGAGCCGCTTGAGATCATTGTATCTCCGACGGCGTTGTGCTGGGGTCGTCTGACAAACTTTATGAATACGCCGAAGGTACTTGGCTTGTGGGCTGAAATGGAGGTCGCCTCGTTTAACGACATTGTGAACCTAAAAGCACGAACGGAGGCAAAACTAAATTATGCCATGGCTAACCGTGTCGCTCTTTCAGTGGATTTGCGCATTCAAGCCCCCGTTATTGTCGTACCCGAAAGCGATACGGATTTTGACTGTGCACGGTTGATTGTGGATCTCGGACATCTCAACTTTCGAACTGATCGTCTAAGCAAATTAGATGGTGGCAATATGAACGCCGGACCGCCACCGTCATTTGGCTCGTCTCGTTCGTCTTCGATGATGCTGGTGCCGCATATGAGATCGCCTGATTTGACCGCGAGTACTTCGTTTGTGAAGCAGCTATATGACGAGGCTGAAAAGGGAGAAGGATCGATCCGTTGGAAAGAAGAGTTTTACGACAAGTTTAGTCTGTCTGTGACCAATGTTCATGTGCTCTTGGTGCCGTATGGAAAGAAGCGCTGGCAACCACACGGTACGTCAGGGGCCCCTTCGGTGTCTTTGCCTAGTCACCATCGTGGATTGTTTGACGACGAGGATCGAGAATACGAATTGGTGGAACGATTCAGCATTAACGTAACAATTCGGACGTCTGTGATTCCGGCAGATGCCACACTTACGCGGTCATACATTCATGCAGATCTACCAGCATTGACATTCAACATGTCGATGGAGAAGTATTACCAACTGGTGGCTCTCTCAAATAGGTTTAACCTGAACAAACCCATTGATGAAAGCCAAGACGTAGCGTATCCTGTATCTTCAAGTGGGTTTACCACAGTTAGTTCAAGCGTCTTTGAGCAAAACGATCGTGTTCTTACGGCACGGACCCCGAGCTTTTTAACCTCGTCAGCTCTGAATGCCTTTATGCTTGACGACTCTGATATCAACGCTGCATCATCAATAGCCGAAATCGCGACGAACGATGATTCTGGCGAATCTGACGGAGGTTCTAGCCTTGGAAGCGATGATACCTGGTTCAGCATCAACAGTGGAAATTTTGATCTTCCATCCATGGAAGCTGACGATCTCAACAGTATCCTAGAATCCGAGCTTTCAACACTCGACCTCTCTGGTCCATCTGTGGAAGCCAATGTGCCAGAGCCACTGTCACGGCGCCCTCGGAAGCGGACACGACCATCATCGTCCAAAATGTCGACGGAGCTGTTGGATCGTAGACTCCTCGTGTGCACGATAACGCTTCCACTGATTTCGATTCAGTTGAAAAAGCCGCAATCATCTGCAGTGGCACCCTCTTCATCATATAGATACGATGGAGCTGATTTCGAGGAAGAATCCACCGATAACGGCACGATTCTTGTGAAATTGCAAGGCTTTCGATTGCGACTCGCCAAGAAAACGCTATCCACTCAAGCGAATATGTGTTTCCGGTCTTTAGAGGTCGAAGATTATCTCGATTCAAGCGGGCGCTCAACTGAATATCTACTGTTTTCCTGTCCGAACATTACGGCTCCATTTTCTATGCGAGCACCCTCCCGCCGCGAAGCAAAATTTGCACCGAATGCTATGCCTCGTCGGCGACCACCGCGGCAACGCGAACGCGTGATTTCATTCCAGCGAAACGATTCGCAGGATAGCTCGCAAACGCGTTTTGGCGAGAACCTGGCTCCGCAAAATCTAGTGGAATTAGCGTACTCATCGTCGAATGACCGCAAAACTGGCGATGAAGTGCTGAGGGACATCGATATTCTGTTTGGATGCATTCAGTTCAACTTTGATCAATCCTATGTGGCTTCAATGCTCGAGCTGATTGACGATACAATTGCGAAGATTGTATCCACGCCAGCACCAGCTTCGGAATTTCCGGATCAAGAGAATAATCCTATGTCGTTGCTTGATGGTGAAGTTTCTTTGCCTCCGTTGGAGCTGACGCCGTCAATCGCTCAAGAATATTTTCTCCCCGTTAGTCTTACTGATTCAGTTCGCGCGGATCTTGAACGTGCAAGAAAATCCTTTTTAGCACAACGCACTCCAAAAAAGCAAACCGAAAATGAGCACCGACCTCAGCGCAAACAGGTAATGATGAAGGTGAGTGTTCGAGCCCATTCGACATCTCTTTGCTTTAGTGACCGTGGGGATCCACTCGCGTCAATAGCGGTGCTTCAATGCGCGCTGCAGCTGAATACGCTTGAAGACGGCCAGCCCAGCGTGAAGGGAACTATTGGTGATGTTAAAATTTTCGATATCTGCGTCAAGGACGACAATGAAACTGATCTCAGCAGTGGTACATTGAATCGAAGTAACAGCCGATCATCGCTTGATCAGCGTGGTAAAAAGGACTATATGGAAATTTGTGGTCTTGATATGGCTTCTTTTCAACTGGAAGGTGTGCCCAGTCTTGTGGATATTGACTACTTGACCAAGAATGATGAAGAAAATGGTTGTGTGATTCAGTCCGATTTGACTGTTCAAATCCAGCCATTTCGACTTATTGTAGACCCAACGTTTATTGAAAATGTGGTGACCGTGGTCGCGGAAGGACCATTGTACGCGTATATTTTATCGAAGAATGACTCTATAAACCGCCCTACGCGCATAGATAGCTCGGTTAGACGTGTGAGGGCCTCGTCACCTCATGGCACCAACCAGTTTTTCAGTCCACGTATGGAAAATTCGACTCCGTTCTTTGATGCAGTGGATGCGTCGACACGAAGAATCCAGCAGCAGGCGGCAGCCGTGTTGCTAGAAACATTACCCATCGACAATATGCAGTCAGACAAGGAGGAAACGTTAAGTGAGCATGAGGTGAAAGAGAAACCAAGCGACACAGCAGAAGGGGTATCATTTTTGGATAACACACTGATCCACATCAGTCTTTCGCACCCCTGCATCGTACTACCATCTCGCAGTTTACCGGATTCCGCAAACCAAGATGCCGATGGCATCGTGTTTGATCTTGGTACGATAGATGTGAGTTTTGGAACAAACACTTTTGGCCATTCGCAAGATGATAGTGTCTGGTGTGGTCGAGACATCGATCTACACATATCGGATTTGATGATATCATCGCGAATCAACCGAGCATGTATTCTAGATCCCATGACGTTGCAACTGCGATGCATTCTTCCGATTGATGCAGCTGGTATGGAGGTATATAATCTGAAAAAGCGTAGTAACTCAAATCTGGTAGCCGAAAACGAGCTCCAAGTTCGTCGTGTGATTGTATCGGCTGAAATAGCTCCGGTGTGTATCAATGTTAGCGACGATAAGGCTTGCCTGCTTTTGGATGTGTTTTATAGTACGATTCAACCTATCGTTGACGTTGTGCGTTCGATTGGACAATTTGATGAAAATGAATCTACTTTGGATTCGCATATTCATTTTGAAACAAATGAAGATGATAAAGCAGAAAAGATGAGCTCCGGAGTCGCTCATGACGTGCTGTTTCGTCTCACTTCAGAAGAAATCAAGTTGGCTCTGCTGTCGAAGTCTGAGGCTCCGGATCAATTTGAAGCTTGGATGAAAAATACTCTGGAGTTTGGTGACGATGGATACTCTCGTGAAAGCAATAATCAAATTCCTAGTGCTGCTACGTCACCCCGTAGACAGCGACATAACGGTAACCAGTTCAGCGAGCCTAACCGAAGAAGCAGCGTCACAAGAGCACCAAGCAGTACAGTCGTGGCTGAAATATCGCTTGCAAATATCCGCACCCAAATTGAGATTCAGAATTCTATAACGTCTTCTGGCATTTCTCCGCTGAGATGCGACCTGTCATTCCACGAATGCAGTATTCACGATCGGATTGCTGATCATTCGGTAAGCTTCTATGTGGTGTTGCTTACCTTATATTTTTGTTGAACTTAATCTCTTCCTTGTGTTTGGATAGGACTCTATAACGCAGCTCTTTGGCCGTGTGCCGAACAATACTTCCACAACGAAGAGCACTAATAGTGATCCAGCAACCCGTCGTAGCTCTTTGAATCGGAACTCCTCGGCGGAACTCGATATGTCTGATCTTTGTACAGAAATGTACGAACCACAGCTTCGGGTGTTATTGAAGACCGAAGAGCGAAGTGGTTCATCTCCAATTAGCATTGTCAACTTGCATTCGCTGGATATTGTTATCTCCTCGGCACGATTCATCTTGCTTCCGAAAACGTTACTACGAATCGAGAATTTTGCTATGGATATCATCTTGTCCACCAAGAAGAAGCTTGAAGAAGTGCACATTCGCCGCGAATCAACTGTCGGAATCAATGCCCCGCCAGGAATGAGTGGGTCATATCTTGATGCTGAATACGAAATAAGTGAACATCGTGACGATGGACGACTTTACAGAGAACCACGAGCGGGAGTGATGCGATATGCAAGAAAGGATAGTCTTCCTGAATCTTTGAATGACGAGCTGAGTGGTCCACACCCGAACCTTATGTCTCCTCTAGGTGGTGTACCATCAGTGGCCAGGTCTGCAAGTCAACGTGCACCAGAATCAGTCTTGCGTCAGCCAACAACCATTGCTGAATCAAATGAGGCGGATGAGGATCAATCACCTGGAGATATCGAAGTACCTTCAGCTACAGTTGAAGCTGAGAAAATCTGTTCCTCTATTCAATGGTCGGTGCGTGTTGATTTGCCAACTCTTCAGCTATGGTTGATTTCAAGTGACCGTAAGGTAGATGCGATGGGATTACTGCTTTCCAGCCAATTGAGTGCTGGCTTTGATTTGCTTGGTAATGGTCGAAATGGCAAGGGTGATCAGAAGCTGGTCACTGCGTTCGGAGATTTGAAAAACGTTGAGTTGCTTATTAGCTCCCCGTATGGAAATGATTCATTTACGGACGTGAAGAATACTAAAGGAACGCATACACCATGGAGCATTGTTGATAGCTTCGATGCCAACCTCACATTCGTCTCACAACGCCTTTCAAGCGATCCTATCAGGTCTGTTGGTGGAGAGGCTCAGAGGGAAGAAGACAGCACGACCTCAGCAGTGATAGTGCCATCACCGGCGCTTGTTGGAAAAACATCCTCGCCAGTTGAAAATGCCACACGAAAAGATCCGACTGCAAACGACAAGCAGTGGATATTGAACGAGTCTTCCGTGAAGGTCAACCAGATTATTTCACGTGTATCGTATCGAGACCTCCCACTTCTTTTGACGATTGGATCTGGTGTAGCAAATGTGGTCGCAGTGGAACAAAAAGTACGTAAAGGGTTTGAAGCGCGTTACAAAGCTCTGATCGATGACTTTGACTGGCGATCCGTTGATCGTGATGAACTCGGTGATTCTTTCCAGTATAATCGTGAGCTTGATTCAACTGACGAAGAGTTAAGTGAAGTGCCAAAATATCCAACAGTCATTAATGCTTCTCTACATATGAATGGAGTGCAGTTGCGCTTGATCAATAATATTGTCGATCAAGAGTCGCCCGTGGTAGGCTTAAGCGTGGGTGCTGTCGACGTAGCGCTTCGATCTGACGCCAATGTTAAAATGGAAATATCGTGTGCATGCACTCTAGAAGCGTGGTATCACAACTTGCGCCTTGTAACTTCAGAGCCACTCATGGAGCCGTGGACTGTCAGCATGTTGATTTCGCAAGCGCATCGTAATTCTTTTCAGCAAGATGACCCCGAAGATACGACTGACGAATTGATGCCATGGAAGATTTCCGTGTCTTCAAAAGAGTATCTTCAGTTCAACCTGACTGATGCTTTCTTCGCGAACTTAATGGCAGCCAATCGCGCATGGCAGTGGGTTGTAAATGAAGGAGGTGACCCTCGCGAAATGACCGAGTACTCTGCGTATTGGATTCGCAACAATACTGGCTTAAACCTACGATATTGGGGTCAGTCATGCCGCCCAAGCAGCTTATCACCTGGAGCTGAAGAGCCGTTGCAATTCGTTGAAGTTGAGCTGCTTCAGCGGGAAAACAACCAATCCAAGCAATATCAGTACCAGCAATTTGAGCGAGAGCTGTATATTGCTGTCGATGAAGATGTGATTGGCGATTCTTCGAATGGCAAGAGAACGTGGCAAACCGAGACAGCTATTCCAGTTGATCAAGTTGATTCTCGAATGTACGCGCTGGTTGATCTCGAAGCTGATATGAGTACTGCGAAATTGCGCCGATGTGAGTGTGTCATTGATGTGCTTGTCGAACGTGGTTGTAAGGTTTTCGTGGTTCGTTCAACGTTGCAGCTTGAAAATAATACCGCGTCGGATTTGGAGGTTGAATTTGTTCCTCCTCAACGACGCTCTGGAGCGTCTCCACTAGCACGATCAAACTCCACTGGGCGTGGTCATATCATTCCTTCTTGGAAATCGCTTGTTAAGGCATCTTCGATTGTTCCAGTTCCTGTGCATCTCGTTTCTTCGGGCGAGGGATTTATGATGGCTCGCCCACCGGAAATTAAAACCGCTGACACGAGGTTGAACTCCCTTCCAAAGTCTTATGCCAAGGAACGAATTTATTTGCCGCTTTTTGATCGCGGAGGTAGCGCAAACGAAAAGGTCCCCACTGCTCCAGTTGGGGCTACTGACGACTCTGCCTTAGCGCAGTGTACCATCAAGTTCCATCGATTTTACAGTGACCGACCAGTTCGCCCGTTTATCATGAGCGCATGCCTCTCTAGCTCACAGGGTGCTTTGTACCATCGAACCATGTCGTTCCACCCGCCGCTGATCGTACACAACTTAACTGCAGGTATCCTTGAATTCTGTTTATCGACTCCGAACGACTGGGTGCCTGCGACAGAGGGAGCACAAACGATAAGTGCAAGCGTGAATTTGGGCTGGGAAAATAGCCAACAACGACTGCGAGAACGTGGAAGTATCAATATTGCTGACTCGTTGATTTGGCATCTTTCGGACTGGGAAACTCCACTCGAATTGCAAGTGCGCATGAAGGGATATGAATGGAGTGAACCATTCCTCGTAAGTGGTGGCAAAATGGGTGAATTTTCTCGGATCAAGATGAAAGATCTCGTCTCGGATGCGTACTTGTACATCACAGCAGAAACGCAACTGAGTGCGGGTAATTGCAGAGAGATTATGCTATTTGTGCCGTACTGGATCGTCAACTTGACGGGTCTACAGTTGGAGTACGAGTTTGATGATGAACGAACGGGACCAGACCATCTCACTATGTACGCCATTTACCTTTTCTCATCTTCACGATTTATATTCTAACTTTCTTTTTGTCACAGGCTTCTCGCAGGTCAAAAGCGTCTTGATCGAGATGAACTCTTGATGAAGGAAGAGCAGCGAACGCGCGCCGTGAGAAGGGAACGCAATCCTCATGCTCTTCATTTCGTGCGCCCAGAGAGTGAAGTAGCAGAGAGCGTGCGGGATGATTTCTACTTGAATTCTTCTCGTGGGTCCACAACACAGTCCACAATCGACAGACGCGACAATAGTGACCGCAAACGACGTCATCCATGCCTTCTTCCAAGTGTACCACCAATTAAGGGTCTTTTGGACCTGCTGCCAAAGCCAGTGGAAGATACGAGAACCAGTGGGCAATTAGAAGTTTTGCAAGCATGTCATTCAGACTATCGTACCGAAAAGGGATGCATTCGCCTACGTGTAAATGGTGATTCTCCCATAGATGGTGTAAAGGACACGTCACAGCGCAAGTGGTCCGATCCGTTTGTTCTGGACCAAACTGGTACCACGGGAGAGATTGAGGCGTCTGATCTCAGCAATGATCGCAAGTACAGCATTGGATACTCCATCACGAATGCCAAGGAACGCTATTCTCGAACGAAGGTCATCATGCTTACTCCAAGAATCATGCTTGTGAATACGCTTGGCTGTGCCATTGACGTATGTCATTCGTCTGCTAAGCTAAGTAGCACTTCATCAACTCAAGCTGACATTGGTAATACGTCCATGCTTCCCGCCGCTGGAGTGCTAACTGCGATTGGAAACAGTGGTGTTGTACACCTGGAGGCCGGAGCTTACGCTGATTTCCATTGGAATCTCCGCTTTGCCAAGTCCCGAACCATTCGCTGTCGTCTTAGCGACTATGGGTGGTCTTGGAGTGGTGCTATACCGTTGAATGAGACCGGCGAATATGCTGTTCGAATGCGTCACGAATCAACGCGAGAAAGCAAACTTGTACGTGTGACATTGAAGCTTGATGGCTCATGCGTTTGCGTTTACTTCCGAGAAGAAAGTCGAAGTGCGCCGCCGTATCGAGTTGAAAACTATTCACTGGAAACGTTGCGAATTCATCAGCATCGGGTTCGACGAAGTGAAATTCTCCTGCCGCATCACAGTCTAGAGTATGCGTGGGACGAACCGACGCAAGAGCGCATGCTCGTTGTTGACATGCTTCCGTCGGCTGCAGGCGACAATAGCCGACCGCTTCGCATTGGCACATTTTTGCTGGACAAGATCCAACGATACCCAGATGCACTGGGTGGTACATTGGGCATCGAGATCTCAACAGATGGTCCTACGCGTGTCTTGCGGTTCACAGATACGCGTCTTCGTGGCGGCAGCAGAGCACAATCAGCACTGATGAAAAATGCAGACAAGGAACGCGACGAAGAGGTTGACTTCTTGAGCCGTTTTGTATCATCACCGTCGCTCCACGTCGTCCTGCAGTTGCAAGGTATTGGTGTGTCTGTGATTGATGGAGTTCCGAAAGAACTAGTTTATCTCTCAATATCTGGCGTGTACCTTGAGCTGCTTATGAGCGAAGAAGATCGGGACAAGCGCAGTGTCATTGATGCTGGATCGCGGTTGGAACGAGATAATCTAGCTCGAATCACGGCATGCCGCTTCGAGTTGGGTGACGTTCAGGTTGATAACCAGCTTCAGTTGACCCCGTTCCCCGTTCTGCTTCGATTCTCAAATCCAAGTGCACGATCGCGCACTATTGATGGGCAAGTTGTTACCATCCCTGTACTCCAGTTGGCACTAGTCAAGCATGATGAGTATGCTGGTATCAATTTTATTCGCCATTTTAGTGCGAAGGTGCTTCCGATCCATATTCGTGTGGATGGATCCCTGCTGTCTCATCTCGCCCCACTATTTATTCACGGACGTGAGTATGGCAACGTGAAGGAGAGACAACACGTGCGCATCCGTACGGACGATGGATCGGCTGGCTCGCGTAGTCATCATCTGCTACTCGAGGATTATAATGCCAGTTTGGAAATCGGTGTGAAGATTCTTGAAGTGATGCGAAGCGATGACGACATTACAAGTTCTGCCTCCCGATCGAGGTTTTCGTCCGATCATACCATGACTATTGGTGCGCGCACCGAGTCTGGCAAGTTGACGGATGTTCCTCGCTATTCTGTTCCGACTCATGGAAAGATTAGCACGCGTCAAGATGAAACAAAGCTCTACTTTGAGGAGTTCCACATTGACCCCATTCGCGTAAGTCGACTTCTGTTCGTTGGTTTCTCTGCCAGTCTGATGATTTTGCTTATTTGTTTTTATCTTCTAGGCTACTGTGAGTTTCTCGTTCGGTGCGAGCGCTGGTATGGTGGATGGTCAATATACGCGCTTGTCGAATGCGTGGAACGTATCAGAAGCGGCTTCTACGATTACAGTGGGACCATTGCGGCTGATTTTGAACGCTATCGGCACCAGTTTGACCAAAATTGCCAACGCGCCATTCAACCTGAAGGAGATCACTATCAGTCATTCGTTCGTGCAACCAGATGTGCTTGTTGCACATTTAGCCTCACACTACCAGAGTGAGGCTCTGCGCCAAGCATATGTGATTCTTGGAAGTGTCGACGTCTTGGGTAACCCGATGATCGCGTGGAAGAATCTCAAGGGAGGCTTTCAGGACTTTATTAATGAGCCCGTGCACGGAATCAACAAGGTAAGACAAACCCAGGACCGTAACTCGCCTCCGTGCTTGACCTTACCTATTTGTATGATTGAAATAGGGTCCGACTGACTTTGCCTATGGTATGGGACGCGGAACTCTTGCTCTGGTTCGAGCGTCTGTGTACACATTCCTGGACTTCAACACGCGTATCTTGACTGCATTTTCGCTGGGTTTGTCTGAGGCGTGCATCAAGCTCGACGATTACACTGGTTACCCTGCGACACGCAATATTTACCAGGGTTTTGCGCAAGGCATTTCAGGCGTTGTCGTCTCTCCAATGAATTCTGTCGAAGCGCATGGCGTCCGTGGTTTGCTGCCTGGAATTTTCGCCGGTGCATTTGGGCTCGTGCTGAAGCCGCTTCTAGGCATCTCGCTTGCCACATCTACTACCGCAGCCACACTACGTGATGCGATTGACCCTAACACGAAGGCGCTTCTGGTGCGTGCCCGCCCGCCGCGCTACATTGATCTCCGCAGCAAGAAGCTCAAGGTGTACTCGTACGTGGAAGCACTGGGCGAAGAGCTCGTGAGTAAAGTCCGTGGTGGTCGGTACCGCATGGATGGATACCTTGGACACGTGGACATGAAGCAAAAGTCTTTCTTGGTTACCCGCAAGCGAATTCTTCTGTTGAACGTCAAGGGATCGAACAAATACCAAGTCGAATGGGAGCTGCTAGCCGATGAAGTGATTCTTGTGGCATCGACTGCGCAGGATCCCAATGCGTTGATGATCTACTACATTGAAGAGGAATTCAGTGGTCGGCAGGGCCCACGCGGACGCCAATCGTTGGGTTTTTCATCGTCCAGAGGTATGCTACTGCGCAAACATATTGTGGCATTACCGGAAAGCAAGATGCTCTTTGTGCGTGCCATGCTTCAGCAGCAAGAACGATCGCTGATGACAAAGATGAACTCGAATGGGTACGACAATCAGTCTCACCACTCGATGACCTCTGTCACGGCGGCTGCGACTATGGAGCTTGGATCTTGGCAGCCACAGCAACAACAGCAGACACACGTATCGTCGACAGGCCTGCCGAGAGAATATCCGATCTTCCGAATCGCGTCGGCTTCTGGAATACCACCCGCCCGGAGTTTGAACAGCCCACATGGTCATTGAGTAAGTATATACACAACATAGACTACAGTAAGTTCATGCATTTGCATATACCAGGTATTTCTTTGTTCAGCTCTCTCCGAGCGTTTTTGTTTTTCATGATATGTGGTGATTCGAAGCGACGCCGGAGGCTATTTCAGTCGCCGATACAAGGCGTCGTAAGTACCGGAGATCCGGCGCTGTCTCCTGGGGATCGCTCATGACTGAATGGATCTCGCTCATGTGGAAGCCAGCGATGCGTCTTTAGTCGCGGAGTCGTTTGTGTGGCTACGTATTCGTGTGCAAGGCGAGCTCCAGCTCCGATCAGCAGTGAACGATGGAAGTCTGCTGTACGTTAAGTTCTCAATTGATCCAGGCAACCAGTCAGCGATGACAAGTACTCAGAATCGATCACAACTAAAGGATTTGAGCGAAGACGTCGAGTTGCTGTTGGCATCAGATAGCCTCCATTTAATCCGATTGAAGTTGATTATCGAAGTTTTCCTCGTGAATTCGCCGGACGGACTTCAGCAAGAATGTGTCGGCTGTAACCAAGTGGATTTGAAAGCTCTTTTGGATGCGAATCAAGCCCCAAAAGAGATCATGCTTTGCAGAAAAGGGGGAAAAGGTCGAGCGGGATCCATTCAAATCGTTTCTTCCACTCAGCGCCATTCGAGCGCAATTTCCATTCCGCCAATTGTATCCAGAATATCAACAAGTGGAATTTTCTATGTTGCGGTACTTTGCTGCGAAGGACTTGATGTACGTATAGTTATATCTAGTAAACCATGTTGTGTCACGCTTGATCAGTTTTCGTACGCAACCTAGGACTCTGTAGAAGCGGTTGTGAGTGTGGAACTCGGCCAAGAAGTATCAAAGAGGTACGTCTCCGACGTGACGGTGGTTCAAACAGTTGAGAATGATCGTTTTGTTTGGAACCACGTCTATGAGTTTAACCAGGAACTTGGTGATGTGGGATCATTGATCCATATTAAACTTTGGGATGACGCGTCAGGCCCAAGCAACGTTTTGGGTGAAGCGACTGTGGATCTTCTCCAGTTGGGGTCTGCACCGAGTAAAATTGCCAGTGATAAGAAAACTTGCGTGTGGTTACCACTTGAGACGAAAAATAGCGCCAAGGGTAACGCGCAGTTGTGTCTTGCTTTCTGTTTCGTCCCAAGCCCGATATCAGATCACAATACGGATATTTCTCTCGTCCAAAAGAGCAACGTCAGCGGTGTGGCTGATAGAATCCCAGAAACTGCTTCGTCACTGACGCTCGGGAGTACGCTTACAATACAAATTGACAGCTTGTGCCAGCTTAACGAAGCCGTGCATCGCCATATTTGTGCACTTTCGGGCAACAAACAAACAGCCCAGGAGTTATTGATTTGCGCTCAGCTTGTTCCTTGTGGATCTGTGTCTCGAGTACAACTATCAAGTGAATCAATTGTGATTGACGACAAGCACTGCAGTCAAGAGTCAGGAGTATGTGTTCGTGGAATTTCATCGCCTCTTCAAGTTGAATTGACGCCGGAAATCGTCCAAGCGAGCAAACTTCTGAACGGCAACTTGATGCTACAGCTTGAAATCAGACCCAGTCGATCAAGATCGTGGAGTTTGTCCTTTTGTTTCGGCTTAACATCGTTCATTCAAGACGACAACACCGGGATTGGTCTCTGGAGCACGATGGTGCCATGTTTGGATCAAGACGATGATACCAGCGGATTTGCAAGATTGATTCTTCAGCGTGGAGCAAAAGATTTGTCAACCCAGTCCAACGAGAGTGATATTAACGCGGTGAAGCGATTTCTGCCAGATTCATCAGTATCTCTAGCCGTACAGTCGATAAATTTACCAGCCAGCATTTTCAGTGCGACACCTGGTGAAGGTGACAAACAGTTCTTTACCGAAATCTGGTCCAGTAGACTTGGCCGAAAGCGCGCACAACAGTCGACCTCATTTGCACAGACTGTTGCTTCTCTGGTTGAATTCAAAGCAAAAGAAGCTGAATTCCAAGTGACTGACCTGTACAACGAAGTGTTTTTCCTCGAAGTACGCCAATCAAGACCACATGAGCGCAACCAACTGGTTGGCTGGTGCTTCTTTGCTTTTTCAGTTGATGATTTCGAGAGAGCTAAATCCGACGACAACGGATCCGATCTATGCATATCGCTTACTATACGATTGCATCAACTCCCACAAAGAATTATGTCTCGTGCCAAGTCATACGAAGCGTGCTTGAGTGAATATGGAGAAGTTTTGATTAAAGTTCGTGTTTTAAAGAGATCTCCACAGGAGCAAGCGCAGCCATCATCAATGGCCTCGTCTGTATTGAGTGATGTGGTGTACGATTTGTCACCAAATAGTGACTGTCGAGGCAAATTTGAAATTCAGCTCGTTAACGCGCAGAATTGCGACTCCCTATCTGTTGGAAATGCCATTCAAGTTGAATTTCGAATAGCTTCAGCTAAGTGGCGCGCAAAATCATGTGCGATAGTCATGAAACAAGTAGAGGGAAGCGCCAGGCAGGTTGTTTGGGATGAATGTTTTGAGACAATGATGTCCTGGTCAAGTCGAGATCGAACAGCCCCAACACTTGAAGTGACCTTGCTCGAGACTCAACAAGCCAAGTCAATTCAGCTTGCCAAAATAATCCAAAAGAAAGCAAAAGAAGATATCGAATCTGCTGTCGTATTGGGAAACTACGACCTGGATCTATGTGCTCTCTTGACTCATTCCCGCTCTTGGGTGCGGACGAATATTAACGTCATCTCAACTTCAGAGGTCGGTCCAAACCAAAGTCCACGGACAGCACCCGTTGTTTCTCTTAGGGTAAACTTACGTTGGACCCCAATCGATAAACAGAGCAAGGGCAGCAGCCAGATCGAACAAACTGCCAGCGAAGAGCCATCGCCTTCATTACAGAGCTTGGATGGTGATGTTTCAGTTCACGTTCTTTACTGCAGTGGTAATTTCTTGCGTCGCGAAGATTCGCTTTCCGCATATTGTGTGACTCTTCGATGTGCTTCGGAAAGCGCTAATACAAGGTATTGCGTAGTAAGTGCTCTTTCCTTCTTTACATGATTGACGTATGTTGGTGTGAATTGCATTATTGACAGACCTGCTGCAAGTGATAACGATCGAGTCACATGGAGCGAGCAACTTTTGCTAAAGCTCAACTCGTCGACGTCTCCGATAATTTGTGTTCAACTGCACAGAAGGACTAACACTCTTTCAGTCGCTGAAGGTTCAGGCGCTTCCAGTGCAGACGAGCTGGTTGGGTTTCTCAGCATCCCGTTATTCCCATTTATCGTGGATTCTCAGCACCTGATGTCTTTGTCGCTTCCCATTGTATCTCGCATTGATCAAGATGACAAACCAACTTTCAGAAAGAGTGGTATTTTGACTTTGGAGATCCAGTATTTTGCTCGAGCCCTAATTGATGACGCATCAAAATTTGACCAGAATATAGAATTGATGCTGCATCAAGTTCGCCAAATGCGTGGTGCTGGCGGGATACTGGATGACAGGTGCAAGCACATCCGATTTCAAGTGCTAATAGTGAACAGCAGCAGTAACGAGACCAAAACTATCATCAAAGAAACAGGCTTGCAATGCATTTCAACGTCGGGATCCTCCATTATCAATGAAGCGATACAGCTGGATCGTTCATTGTTGCCCAGAATCAAGGACATCAATAGCTTTTGGGTGATAATTTTGCGTATATGCAATGTTGGTTCCAAAGTGATTGGTCAGGTCCACATCCCACTACGTCGCGGCTGGGAGCAGCAGATTGACCGAAAGACAAGAGCCTGGTACCCAATTTACACGGAAAATCAAAGTGATGTTGCACCAGGACCTTCCGGATCCGCGATAGAGCTGTCATTTCTGAAGACCACGCCAACAGAAAGACCGGCAGTGAGCATTGGTTTGCTGGGAAGACTTTATTTTGCTTGTAAGCAAGTAATTCTACATTCACCAAGCGATCGCTCTGCACTAAATTGCGAAGCCAAAGCATGGATTGAGATTGGACGGATGAAATTTACAGCGAGAAAAGCGTTCAAGTCGACAACAAAGCAGTTAAGCAGCAGTGGTCATTGGTCCTGGGCGAGTGATTCGATTGCTGTAGACTGTGCGAACGATTGCGATGATCAAGAGAAACTCCTCGTGCGGTTTCTATGCCAGAAATTATCGTTATCGCTTGAGCATCAATTTAAGCTTGGTATGTGCTTGGACAATGGGATTTTTGTACCAGTCGATCAATGGCTAGTGCTTACTCCAGTGCCATCTCCAAAAACTGACGCCAATGATTCTATCAAGGCGCATTTGGAAGTTCAAATGATGTACGTTCCAGCCCAGCGTGGAACTTTTTCGTTACAATTAAATGAGCTGCGACCTCTGCCGGCTTCGTCGGGATATTCGCTCTTGCTCATTGAAACAGCCTTTATTAAATGTGTATGCCAAGGGAAAATTCACGCCTCTCTGGTTCGCAGTCTGGGATCATCACTATCTGAAAATACTGAGTGGGAATTACGAGAGTTGCTCCAGATACCCTTTAATTCACTGAGCGACTGTGACTCCCAACGCTTTCAGGTGTCACTTGATTGGATCGGAATCAGTCGCACAGGGGACGAAATCAGCTTAGGCGGGCTTTCAATCGATCTTTTGCCGTTTCTGGCCAAGTCTAATCCTTCAGTGATATGGCATACACTTCGCCACAATCGCAACGAATCACAGCCTACTGGTGCGATCAGTATCAATATTGATTTCAGTCCTGGACAAGAATTATTACCGACAGTTCATTCATTCGACAAAAGATTTACTCGACCGATGACCCGATCCGAGCGTCAAACTCTGCTTTCTCAGATCATGACAGTCTGGAAGAAGCTTTTCTACAGTTTGGATACCAACCAGAACGAGCGGATCGACTTGGAGGAGTTTAAACTTCTCTTCTTGCATCACTTGAACGGTACGTTCTTCTTTTCAAATGGATGTTTACTTGATCACATCAACCCACGCATACAGTTTCTGTAGATTTGGCATTGACAACTGACGGGCAGCAGCTGCTAATAATCCTGTTTAGCAGGGAGGAATTATGTGAATCGGATTCAATAAACCAATCGGTGGGAATTCCGACTGATAGAGAACTCGAGTCTTTGTTTGCAGAGATGGATACGAACGAGGATCATGTATGTATTCATTCAGCAGTAACGCCGATTTGCTTGGATTTATAAAAAGTATTGACGTGCAATTTTGTACAGGAGGTTGAATGGGATGAGTTTCTTCAATTTCTACGACTTCGGATTGAGCGCCGACATCCTATTATCGAAGAAGAGAAGACTGAACTAATCAAAGAGAAGCGCTTAACATCGCCGGTTCCTGCGGCAAGAAACTTGAATCAGCAACGTGAAACAAGGACAAAGAAAAGAGAAGATAGCAACGCCACTCGCATCATTGAGTCCAAGAACAATGCCGTTTTACCAACTCTCCCTTCGTCGGCTGAAGAATCGAGACCTCCATCAGTTGCGGATATGAGTAAATCTTCTCGCTCATCACCGCCGCCACTAATCCAATTTAAAGCTGGCAGCAGTGAACTCCACACTCAAGTCAAGTCGCTGCAAACTCTGTTGGGATTGGAGAAGAAGAAATACGACCAGCTACATCAGATCTGGATGGAGCTTCAAAGAAAGCACCGCCAACTTGAGCTCCAGCACCAGAAGCGCACTATCCAGGACGAAACCAAAGAGCAGTGGGTCAAGCAAACTACGGAGCAGCAAGAGAAAATTCTCAAAGAGCGAGCAATTGCGCGCCAGAAATGCCATGTTGCGTCTATCGTACTTCAAAGCAATCTCCGGTCACGTCTCGAGCAGAAACGATTTCAGGCGCTCAAACTTAATCGAGCAAATGCGGCTGTCACGATCCAGTGCGTCACGCGTGTTCATTTCGCTAAGAAAGAGCTGCAAACACTCCGAATCGCACATGAAAAGCAGGAGCGACTCATTAGAGCTACTGTTCGTGTTCAGCGCTTCCTCCGCTTTCAATTTCGACGCAGAGAACGAGAAATGATGATGCGAGCGCGGATATTGTCAGCGCAGATAATTCAAAAGCACGGCCGCCGAATTGCTGAGACAAAGCGATGGAATCGCAAACGATCTGCTATTTTGACGCTGCAGTGCTGGATACGCCAACGACTTGCTCGATGGAGGAGAAATTACTTGTGTCTAGCTATTTCGCGAATTAAAAGAGCTGTCCTAGGATGGATATGCCGATGGCAATGGAAACGTATGAAAAAAAGCGCAATTCGTATCAAGAGGTGGTGGAAGCGCATGAAAGATCAATGGTGGGAGCACATTGAACAATTAGACGCTGCCTCATGCATTCAGGCAGTTTGGCGAGGACGGAAGCAGCGTCTGAATTACAAAATGCTGCGAACTACTCTGCTTCTGGAGCGCGACCATTCACATAGGAGGCAATTGATGGCTCAATTTATCCAAGCGCGATGGAGATATCTACACTTGAGTCGAGCGCGATCCCAGTGCGTCTCAACAGCGTTGGCATGCTCAAGCTCCACTGATATTGATTATCCTACTGACAGGACTTTTGTCCAAGCTGATGATGAAAGTGGTGCAGTAAATGGAGGCTTGTGTGAAAATCCCATAGGATTTGACGTCGCAGCAGAAGACGACACAGTTGAGGGTGACAATTCTATGGATCTTAAGGAAAATGATATTGCGACGGGATGTGCAGTAAACGAAGACGTTATCAATGCTCTGGCTGAAATAGTAGACAGTGTGGAGTCTAGATTAGACAAACGTGTGCCACCTCAAGCTTGTGTTTCAGTTCATGACGAAGAAAATTCTCCAAAGAGACAGGAGATCATAGTGATCGAAGATACCAACAACGAATCTGTGAAACCACAAAATAGAGTCCATGCTGAAGAATCGGAATCTGAGAGCGAAGGTGCAAAACATGAAAGCGAAGACGAAGAGAGCGCAGAGGATGGGGAGGATGAAACTTCTGGTAGCGAAGAAAGCGAGCTCGAGAATGCCGGACACGAGGCTGCTGATCTTTCGGATACTGTGCATAACAAACAGGCGAACGCTGAAGAAAATGAATCGGCTCAACCCACGAACTCGCAGAAATCAGACCTAGCTACGACTAATATTGTGTTACCAGCCTCTGGAAACAACGAGATAATTGCGAGTACCAATCATAGCACGACGGATCGTACTGAGCCTACTGAAGGGTGTTCAACGACTCAACGCTCAGTGATCAACAGACGTTCAAGCGACGTCACTAGACATGCGATTATAACAGACGATGCTTTGGTCGAGACGGCTGCCGTGATAGAGGAGATGATGCTTGCGCTAGAATTTGGACTCGATGCGATTCCTAGTAAAGACAGTGTTGAGCTGCGATCAGAAGCTGACGCCACCTCTCACGGAACTGATCTCCACGACAGCCATATGAAAGTGGCGAGTCCAACAGCAGAGGTACTTTGCGTATCGGAGCCGATTCCTATCTCAGCAGTTGAGAATGTAGGCGATGAACAATTGGAGCTGAAGTATGAAATTCCAGAGACTCTCCAGTCGCTATGTATGATGCGCACTGACGAAGACACAAACGGAAGCAGTATTAATGAGGGCATGAAGAGCCATACTATGCATTTCGACGCTGTAAACGAGGGCGATGAAAGTACCCGACCAGATCAAGAGCTGGATCAAGGTTCTGCGGCCATTGAGGTAGACAAAACTGTTGACAATGAGCACGTGAACTATGACGACGAAATAGTCGCTGGTCGCCTGGAAGAGCTACTGGAAATCTTGAGCAAGGGGGAAATTGATACACTCCAAGACCTGTCGCTCACCACAGTGGAGAACGATGCTGGCGAGTCTGTGACGAGTAACCACCACGGTCAAGACGTTCATCGTCATGACGATCTATCGCAGGCAAGCGAGAGTCAAGAACTCCACAGCTCTGATGAAAGCAGATCAATAGACGTGCCAGAAGGAGACGATGGACGTGAATCAGACGAAGTAAGATCGTCGGAACATTCAAACGATGAAGAGCCACGGGACGAGCTCCAGCAGCCACCACATGAACTGGATACAATGGCACCAAGTGCTGACGTCTCGTTGCTTCCGGAGCCCTTGAATATCCAGGAGATTCCACTAGACAGTGGCCCATTAGACCAAACAGAAGCACAGGGAGGTCATAGTCCAGTCGGATCAGACTCAGCAAACGGTGAGGGAAGCAGCAGTGAAGGCGAAGAAGACGTCTCGAGTGCCGACTCGGACGATCTGATGCTGGAAGCCAAGGTGCTCTCGTCTCTGGATCCGTCCGCTAATAGTAGCAGCCCAGGCCATCGGAGCTCACGAAGCAGACGTCAGAGTCGCCAAATGCGGCATCTGGACAGCCACAAGATCCTTTCCGATCTCCATCAGATCGCGGATTCCAGAGTCAAGATCGATGCTGTTCAGGAGGAGGAATGAGTTAGCTTACTAGCAATAAATTCAAAATTATCGTAATTCTGTCAGTAGATTTCCCGAATTTCTATTTTTCAACAATTTAGTCGGTTTTCCAGATCGACTTGGTTAAAGTTGGGCTAGTCGTTAGTCAGAAGGGGGCGTTGGTGAAAGATTTGAGAACCAGTCGCGTCGCCATGGGCAGTCGGAGCGCCTCGGGCTCGTGGGAGGGCCACGCGGAGCTGCAGCAGGCGCTGGAGGGCCTGGCCTGCGCCAAGGGCACGTCCGCCAACCGCGTCAAGGCTGTGGCCACCACGGCGCTGCGTTACGCCAAGGTGCGTGCTCTGCCCATTCAGCAGATACTCCCAACGGCTGCATGCGACGGCGGACAAGAGGACTGACTGGCGCTACGCAGGACTACAAGCGCGTGGTGTATGAAGTGGAGTCGTTCCTGTGGAAGGCAGATGTGGAGCATCGACTGGCAGGTGCGTATCACACACAGGACAGGCCACTGGGAGAGCCGTGGGCTGATGATGATGCCGTTGCGCTGCAGGTCTCTATGCTATCGATGCGATCATGCGACAGGTAATAGCTCCTTCTTCTGCTGATGAGCTGTCTCCATGAAGACTGACGTGGTGACTGCAGTCGTGCATCAAGAACGGACCCAAAGACCAGTTCGTCAAGCGCTTTTCGCTGCATCTGTCGCACACGATCGCGGCCGTGAAGAAGATCCCAGTCGACTCACAGGTGAGAGCAGAGCCCAGCAGCAGCCTATGTGGACGTATCAAGGCTGACGCTGTTGGTTTTTCAGCAAAACGCCGGCCATGTGATCAAGGAGTGGTACACGCGTGGCTACTACAGCGTTCAGGAGATCGAAGAAGCCGGCGGCCAGCGCTACTTGCAAGGCGACCTAGACCAAGAGCCTGACGCCCACGACAATCACGTAATGACGCCAACGCTTGATGCCTTTGTTCCTAGTTCCTGTCTGTTTACACTCGTGCCCCAATCGCTTGGGATCCGTCTAGGTTCTGAGTCCGAACAGCAGAGACACGACGCCGACCGCTTCGGCCGGCAAGCTCGCGTCCTTACTTTCCATTATTAAAAAGCGCAAAGAGCAGGCGCCGGAAGAGCCCAAGGACCGGCGAGCGTCGTCCCCGCGAGGCCAATCGCCGTCTCGCTATGACCGAGACTCCCGGGATTCCGGCTATGACCGACGATCGGACCGACGAGAGGAAGATCGCGCCAGTCGATACGAGCGAGATAACCGCGAGGACCGAAGCGCCCGACGTGAGGAGGATCGATACGAGCGACAGCCGCGTGGCCTTCTCGGCTCTGCGCCAGGCTCGCCAATGGATCGCAGCAGCCGTGTTCGCAGAGATCCGCCCAGTGAGCGCCATGAGAGCTGGGACGAGCCTCGAGACGTTAAGAAAGCGCGAGGCTCGCGTTGGGGTCCTCCGAAACCTGCTGATGAGAGAGCAAGACCCGCTCCTATTAACACATCATCTAGACAAGATGCGTACGCGATGCCTCCTCGTTACCCGGACCAAGCGGAGTCCCGATCGCCTCCAAGAAGACCCGATAGCTCGCGCATGACGTCGTCCTCACCGCCAAGAAACGATTGGGATCGCTCCTATGAGTCTCGTGGAGCGGAATCGCGCTCTTTACAGACGAACGGCGCCCCGTTTAACCAAGGATATCAGCAACAGCCATCGCCCTCGAACCAAGGCGGCGGAGATAAAATCCCTGGCACGTCGGGAGAACTCTGCCGCAAATTCGTTTCTGGCCGATGCACGTTTGGAGATCGGTGCTGGTACGACTCAAGTTTCTTTGTATCTATCGATCGATCCATGGGCTGACTCTTCGTTATTGTAGGCATGTTCACGACCCCGAGACCAACGGATCACGTCCTCGTGTCGAGATCAACGACGCAAAGCGGAAAACAGTGCTCTGCGCGAACTTTCCCGCTGGCAAATGCCGCTTTGGCGACAAATGCAGGTACATATCACGTAGTTATCGTGCTTTTCGGCTGTTTCGATGTCTAACATGCTCTCTGTTCTCATTGCTTTCTCGTGCTTCGTGTCTGGATTGTGTGTGGAATATTGTGGTATTTCTGAAGCTTTGCTCATGGAGAACACGAACTGAGTGCAAATAAGCCGTCGCCTCATGGCAGCCACGACAGTAACATTTACGACCGCGCGTCGCCGATGAATAGCGGCGGTCGGTGGCAGCAGCCGTCGCCGCATGGCCGGCCGGATCCGACGTTCCAGTCGCGCAATGGTGTCCCGAATAGTGCTAATGCGTATGGCCAACCGCCACAGCAATCTAGACCTTTTGAAGCAGGCGTGCGCTCACCTCACGGTGTTTATAATGAACCTCTCGGTGATCGTGGATCTCCTTCCGTGTCGTATCCTAATGCCTCTGCGCCGGGAGACGCCTACAACAAGCAAGCGTTTGTACCCACGAGAGCGCCCATGACCAAGCCGAGTCCTATTGCTGGACGCGCACCAGGCGCCATGGCACCACACGGAGCACCTTCCGGATTCTTCGGAGCCGACTCGAGACCCCAAGCGCCGCGAGGCTTTGCTGACTCTGCGCCGAATGGCTACACCCCTCCTCAGATCCAGCACCAGCCGCCTACGGCAGACGACGACGAAGGCGAGAGCGCAGCACCGGAGTTCACGCTCGAGTACGACGACGAAGACTGAGTCCGTGTGCATAGTGCAACAGATATCATGATGTGGAGACAGAAGTTTGCAAAAATCCATTTCCCAAAAAACAAAAACAAAAAAAAATCCCGATCTTCTTGTTTATGGTATTTAATCAAGATTACGTCATCTGAGACCCTTGGATGACTCAACAGTCGCCCATATTTTGCGCTTATTTATGGACCATCGGCTCCCCCTCGGAGCCATTCTCGATCCAGAGCAGAGCTCCATGGTGGCGCACCAGCACAAGCAGCCGCCCGCGAAGGAGCAGACGCCGCTGCTGGCGCCGGCCAGCGAGCCCGCAGGCAAGGGCAAGGCCACCATCTCCCGCTGGCGCGCAGACGACGACTCGCCCGAGTCCGTATCGACCAAGAAACGCGGCGCCGCACGCCAACTGCTGTGTCTGCAGTTCTCGCTGCTGCTGCTGCTGGTGGCCGACCTGGTCTCGCTGCTGGGCATGGCGGCCCTGAGTCTCGGAGGCGCGCAGTTCTGCTCGTTCACGTGGCTGGTCAAGCCCTCGGACGTGCGCTGGCGGTACTGGGGGCTGCCTGTGCTGGCCACGCTGGCCAAGAGCGTGCTCTTTGGGCTGTCCATGGCGTATCCCAAGGCGCGCACGCTCTCGTTCGCGATCCACGCGTTCGCGCTCGCCTTCCTGGTGGTGCTGGCCGTCGACTCCTTCCGTCTGGACGCGTTCACGCAGCTGGAGGAAGAGCAGTTCAAGCTCGTGGACGCCAACGTGGCCAACTCGCTGCCGCTGATCTTCACGGTGCTGGAGATCGTGAACCTCAACTACCTCAAGGATTCGACCAAGCCCGCGCAGCCGGACAACCTCGACGTGGCGCCGGCCGAGCCCGTGCGGCCGCAGGGCATCTCGTTCGTCAAGATGATGTACATCCTCAAGCCGTACTTCTGGCCCCACGGCTTCGCCAACCGCATGCGCGCCACCAGCACGTACCTCATCCTGATCGCGTCCAAGCTGTCCAACCTCGCGGCGCCGCTGTTCATGGCGACGGCCACGAACGACCTCATGGCGCTCAACGGACGCGGCGCCATGCTGAACCTCGCGCTCTTCACGGGCCTGACGCTCTGCTCCAAGATCTTCAAGGAGCTCCAGTCGCTCGTGTACCTCAAGGTGAAGCAGACCGCCTACATTGAGCTGGCCACGCTCACGTACGAGCACGTCCACTCGCTGTCCTACGACTGGCACGTGCACAAGAAGCTGGGCGACGTGCTGCGCTCCATGGATCGCGGTGTCGAGTCGGCCAATGCAGTGGTCTCGTACGTGTTCCTGTACCTGTTCCCGACGCTGGCCGAGTCAGTCGTGGTCGTGATCATCTTCACGATGCACTTCCAGCTGGCCAGTCTGTCGTTCATCGCGTTCTCGAGCCTCGTGATCTACGCGTTCCTGACCATCAAGATCACGCTCTGGCGCAAGAAGTTCCGCGAGGCCTCGACCAAGCACGACAACGAGTACCACGACAAGGCCACGGACGCGCTCATGAACTACGAGACCATCAAGTACTTCTCCAACGAGCGCTACGAGATCGACTCGTACGCCAAGGTGATCGAGAAGTACCAGCACAACTCGGTGTCTGTCCAAGCCTCGCTGAGTCTGCTCAACGGAGCGCAGTCGGTCATTATCCAGATCACGACACTCCTCGCGTTGTGCATTGCGGTGCCACACGTGGTGAGTGACACTGGTCGTCGCATTGACGTCGGTGCGTTTGTGGCCATCTCTGTGTACCTGGCCAACCTGTTCCAGCCGCTGTTCTTCCTCGGCGGCATTTACAACATGGTCATCAACTCGGTCGTGGACATGAAGAAGCTCAGTGAGCTGCTCTCGGTCGAGCCGGATATCGTGGATGTCCCGCACGCCAAGGAGCTGCGCATCTGCGACTACGACACCAAGAACGGCATTGAGGTCGGCTTCCGCGACGTCTTCTTCCACTACCCGTCGCAGCGCTCCAACACCGGCGTCAAGGGCCTCAACTTCACGATCGAACGTGGCACGACCACGGCACTGGTGGGAGAGACTGGCGCTGGCAAGACCACGCTCTCGCGTCTGCTGTTCCGTTTCTACGAGTGCAACTCGGGCAAGATCCTTGTGAACCAGCAGGACATTCGTCAAGTCACGCAGCACTCGCTGCGCCACGCGATCGGTATCGTGCCACAAGACACTGTGCTGTTCAATGACACGATTCTTCAGAACATCAAGTACGGAGACCTGAACGCCACGTTCCACCAAGTCGTCGAGGCTGCCAAGAACGCGCGCATTTACGACTTCATCATGGCTCTGCCGGAGCAGTGGAACACCAAGGTGGGCGAGCGGGGCCTGAAGCTGTCCGGTGGCGAGAAGCAGCGTGTGGCCATTGCCCGCACGCTGCTCAAGGACCCGCCGTTTGTGATTCTGGATGAGGCCACGTCCGCACTGGATACGGTCACGGAGCAGGAGATCCAAGTGGCACTTAACCGCCTGCAGACCAACCGCACGATGATGGTTATTGCGCATCGTCTTTCCACGGTACGAATTGCTCTGCTTGTCGCGTAATGGATTGCTATTAGAGTTCTCAAGGTTTATTTCCTGCAGATTCGCAATGCTGACCAGATTCTCGTGCTTCGAGACGGACAAGTGGCGGAGCAAGGCACGCACGATGAGCTGGTCGCCAAGCAAGGCATTTACGAGCGCATGTGGAATGCGCAGCGCAAGAGCGACGCCACTGTGTCTGTGGTCGAAGAAGTCGCTGAATAGAGAGACGACGGGTCGTACGCTCTCACTACATAACGAAATCATTGGAGAAAACGAGCACGAGGAGCTATGCTTCTGGACACAACTCGGGTATTCTCTTCTGACTAACGAAGCCAACTCTGTTCATTGAACCTCCATTTCATTCTCCTCGTCATTGTAGGCGCAGGACCGCTGGAAATCATAGCTCTTTAGGTATTTGCTCCACAGCTTCTCAAGAACTCCAATCTCACAAATGGAATGACCGCATCCGGGAATCGGAGCTTCCCGTTCGTTCACCAGAACCTGCACAAGGTGCTCACTGGCGTTGGACTTCCGCTGGTACAAACGAAGCTCAATGTTCGCTGCGAATGGCGCAGACACAGACGTGCGGAACCCTCGCGCTTTGATCTCATGAGGTGAAAAATCGGCGCGAAGTTTTGAGCGGTTGTCGTAGCCCAGCAGCGTCATCAGCGGCAGCGTTGTCTCCGCATGCGCGAAGTAAAAGTACGCGGCGACGTCACTCGTGCCGTTGGCACTGGCTTTGAGCTGTTCAAAAATGCTCTGTAGCAAGACGGAGGACATTTCGTAGTTGATGGGATAGCCGCCGGCAAGTTGGTAGAACGCTTTGATATCGTTGAGGAAGTCCATCGAGCGAGCGACTGGCTCGCCAAGCAATGAGCACCATTGCGCAGTCGAATCATAGAGCGCGAAATCAAAACTATTAGCCAAGAGAGCAGACAGAAAACAGCGTCAGAGGTCGGCTCTTGTGTCAAGGCATTGGTGAAAATACACGTACGCGCAGGCTCCATAAATTGCACCAACATCCTTGGCCGTGAGCTTCAGCGGAGTGTCATGCACATTAAGCGCTTGTTCCAGACGCTGCACGTTTTCCTGCATCTCTTTTGATTTCTCAAACAGAGAGAATTGCTCGATGGCTGTCTGGTTGAGTTTCACTGTCTGCTGGTACCGTGGACACACGTCGTAGAAGCGAAGCAGAGGGTCCTACCACGAATCAACGCGGTCAGATCACAGCACCAGCTATAGCAGGCAATGTGAGGGTGTACTTTACTTTGTCCTTTGGGAACTCAATCGCCTGGACTTGCGCTGGATTTGCAAAGTATTTCCCAGCAAAGCTGCCAATATCACATCAATGAGGTTAGTTGTCTCTCTTCAAGACAGACAATCAGTCCTCTTCATGCGCTTACGCGATAGCTGAGTCCTTGGTCCGCTTCTTGTACGTGTGGGCAACGCGGTACGTGATGTTCGAGAAGGTCACAGGCTTGATTTCGCCATGCGCGTACAGTAATCGGCGCGCTAGCTTCTCCATCTCGCGCTCACCACACTCTGCCAGCCCCCCTTCGACACTCAGATTGTACGGCAACGAGTAATTGTTCAGCCATGCAGGGATCTGGGTTCCATAAGGCTGGAGCTTGTCCAGCAGCGCCTGCGTCTGCTTGATATTCCCTGCTGTCGGGTATCTACAGACCAGAGCTCTCCCTTGAGCTTTCAATGCATGCACCATGAACATCGCATGTAGCCTCACCTGATTCCGTGCCGCGTGACCACGTGCGTCTGCACTAAACGCAGCTCGCTCTGCAGCAGCGTGGTCATCAGATCCTGCAAAGGCGAATGCTCGGTCTCGCCGTCGCGCTGGTTCCAGTACACGGTCTTGGTCGCAAACGATCGCGCGAACCTGTACGAGTTGCTCACATCCACATCGCGCTTGAGAACCACTCGCTCTCCACCCACGAGGCCGCCCACGAGCTGCAGAAGCAGCAGCAGAGCCAGCAGCAGAGCCATGGCCTTCCCACTCAGATTCGCTCTCTGTACTTCGTCTCAGAAATCAGTATTTTTGAATACCGGCTTCTGATTGGCTTAAAATGTAGCCATTCCTTCTCACGGGCTCTTCATTAGAATAGCAGGCGATGACATGGTAGCGACTCATCCAGCGCCGCCCAGCGATCACGTCTGGCTCTACGAGCTGGTCCCGTCAACGGCGCTGCCCACGGTAGACCTCTCGCAATCGCTCAAGTCGCGATACCTGCCGCCCAGTGCGCTCCGTGCGATCGACGCCTTCCTCCTGCGCTGGAAATACACTTTGGCCATAGCGTATGCAGCCTCACTGCTGCTGACCAGTACGATGCTGTACATCGAGGCTCCGGCAGGACGGATCGCTGCAGTGCTAACGCTGGTACTGGGCCTCCCTCTCGGCCTCGGCAGCCTCGGAGCTCTTCGCTTCGAGATGGTCCGGCTGCTGATTCGCGAAGGCAGCGTCCTGTTCTTCGTGCTTCTGAATATCGTGACTCAAGCGACGACTGTGATACTGCTGGGCGATCTCCGTGGCCTGTACCTGGTGAGCACGGTTATTGGGTTCACGAACTCGGTCTTGATTGATGCGCGCTTGCGTGCAGTCCGGACATTCATGCACCTGTGCATGGTCTCCGTGTTTGTCGTATCAGCCTGCCTCGTGGCTCTGATGCTGGAGCACGTTGACAACCTCAATGACCTGCAGCTGTGGCAGTACCAAGAAGGGCTTACACTCTACAATGTGTGCTTGAGCGAATACGTCACTACTGGACTCTTCACACTGCTCATTCTGCTGACGAAGATTCTGTACCGAAAGCACCGGACCATGCACGACTCCTCCGTCATCACGTGCACCATGCTCCGCTGTCGAGTCAAACTCGTGGCTTGCTCTCCACAAACGGCTCCATCTGACCTCGTTGGTCCATGTCTTTCGTCACTGGGCTCGTCCAACCCTGTGCAACAGCTGAAGCTCGTTCACTCAGAACGCGTCTACGATGCTAGAAAGATCTTGTTCCCGATGGTCCTGATGTCGTGCACGAAGCCGTTCCCATGGTTCTTTCTAGCTCTGATGTACTCTCTCGGCGCTGTGGGCGCTATCATTCTTTTCACGACTCCTTACTATGGAAATGCGCCCAGTGACGGATCCACATACGCTACGGCAATGATGGTGACCTTGTTTACGACCAGTCTGGCCTTCTGGATGGCGTTTGCAGCGTGTTACCAGCGGGAACTGCTGCGATCGCTGGTTTTCTCGTTCGATTTCATCTTCTACTCGTTTCAGATCACGACTGTTCTGTTCGCAGGCGCCTGTCTTGGTCATTGGGAGCGGAATCAATGCCTTTGGCTGATGTCGAACTGGATCTGGGCTCACTGGGTCTTTTGCCTGGACGCACTCACGCCGCTGATGAGAACAAGGCTTCGCTTCCACGTTAAGCTAGCGGTTCCGATGGTGTTCATGCAGCTGCTTGGCGGTATCAAGCTATTGTGCGATGTCACAACCCACACGCTGTACGTTCCGGAAGATTCCGTGCTCTGGTCGGGCCAAGTGCTTGGCCACCAAGTGAAGCTACATGTGCTGCCGTTCCTCGTGAATCGCATGATTCTAGCGACCACGTGGACGATACGCATGCTACTGCGGCTTTGTAGAGCGTCCAACTCGGACGCCATCATCATGAAGGGCACTGTCTCGTACGTGAACTACCTATCGAGAGCAACAAGTACTTCAAGTACGAGGCTGCGGATCACGTCGAGGGTCAGCCCCACGATATCCAAGCTCCGACTGGGAGCTCACCCAAAGTCAAAGCTCGTATTATGAGCCTTCTTGCTTCTACGGTCTTGGTCTTCCATACCTGATCCATCCTCCTGCGAATCCACCTTGTCTTCTTTTCCTCACGTGCTCCAACATGGGACGACGGGTGGTTTGTCCTCGCTTACTTTGATAAACAACCGGAATTCGGAGAGATGGCCTTTGCGATTACCGCGTCCGTTTTTATTCGGTTTGGATTTGACGGCCCAGAATAATTTTAGGTAACACTCAATTCGGCGTTGGCGCCCAGAGGATGGCGGCTGTGCATCCAGCGCCAGGCGACCGAACCTGGCTATTCGAGTTTGTGCCATCCACGCCGCTGCCAACGGTGGACCTCTCCCAATCGCTCAAGTCGCGATACTTACCTCCAGTCGTGCTTCGAGCATTCGATTCTTTCCTGCGGCGTTGGAAGTACACTCTCGCCATTTCGTATGCGCTGTCGCTGCTGCTGACTGCTGTGATTTTGTATATCGAGGCATCAGCAGGAAGAATCATGGCTGTGCTGACGCTGGTGCTGGGACTTCCTCTTGGCCTGGGGGGCCTCGGAGCTCTTCGCTTTGAGATGGTTCGGCTCTTGGCATGCGAAGACAGCGTGATTTTCTTTGGTCTTTTGAACGTCGCGACTCATGTGATGACTGGGATCGTGCTTGGCGACCTGCGCGCATTGTATTTGGTGAATGTTGGGATTGGATTCATGAACGCGGTCTTAATTGATGCACGGCTTCGTGCTCTGCGATGGTTCACAGGACTTTGTGTGGTGGCTGTGCTTGTCTCCTCCACGTGCCTGTTGGCTTTCATGCTGGGATGCATTGGCCAAGTAAACGACGTGCCCCTGTGGCAATACCAAGAAGGAACCAAAGTCTACGATGTGTGCTTGAGCGAGTACGTCATTACTGGGCTATTTACTTTGGTTATCTTGCTGACAAAGACTGTGTACCGCAAGGGCCAGTCCATGCCCGACTCCTCCAAAGCTTTTGTAATCGAATGTGTCATGTTTCAGTGTCGGATCAAGCTCGTGGCCATATCTCAAAGGGGTCCTTGCGCCAATGATACTCTACCTCAAGGCGATCATGGGTCTGTCCAGCAGCTGAAACTTGTCCACGCTGGAAGAATGTATGACGCCAGGAATATCCTCCTTCCCGTGGCCTCCATTTCAAGCCCAAAGCCGTTTCCATGGCTTTTTCTGCTAGTGCTGTATGGCCTCGGCTCCTTAGGTTTTGCGTTATTTTCCTCGTCATCTCTGTATGGGAACACAAGCACCGAGGCAGTAACACACGTGACAGCAACATCAATGGTGACGTTTATGAGTAGCCTGCTGTTCTGGCTGGTGTTTGCGGCCTGCTATCAGCGGGAACTGCTCATGTCGCTTGTCTCGTCCTTCGATTTCCTTTTCTACTCGTCTCAGATCACGACAATTCTGTATGCGGGAGCCTGTCTTGGACAATGGGAGCAGAACCGATGCTTGTGGCTATTGACGTCTTGGATCTGGGCCCACTGGGTCTTTTGTCTGGACGCTCTCACGCCTGTGGCCAAAGCCAAGCTTCGCTTCCACGTTTGGTTCGCTGTTCCGATCCTCTTCACGCAAGTGTTGGGCGGGGGAATGCTATTGTATGGATTTCTCACATCGAGGCAATCCCTTCCGGAGAATTCGTGGCTCTGGTCAGGCAAAGTGCTCGGCCAGAACGTCAAGTTTCACTTGCTACCGTTCTTAGTGAGTCGTCTGCTGATTGCTTGCACGTGGTCCATACGTCTGCTGCATCGACTCTGCAGGGCATCCAATGCGGACGCCATCATTCTCAAAGGAGCCGTCGCGTACGGGAACTACCTGTCGCGTCAGAATCAGCACGTGAGGTCGCGAGTTCATTTTCGGAGCACAAAAGGACTGGCATCTCGGATCAATCCCTAGGTACCAAGACTTCAGTTGTCGATACATCCGACATGATAGAGTTGCGTATAACTATCAAATAGGCGCTTGCGGCATCGGGAGCAGATTCACACTCGCTTTCTCCGCTCGCAGCTAAAGCTAAGTCCATCTTTGCCTCAATGGTCATCTCCCACAGGGCTCCGTGCCAGGACAAACCTACGTATATTCCTTCCCACGGCAGTCACCATTGCTCCTTCTGGTTGGGGTGTTTGCTTTGGATGCCGCCGATCTCGTGATGCTTCAGGCCATCTGAGTGGCGTTGGCTGACGCCTGTCTGGGCTATTTGGCTAACGCCGTCCTCGATCTGGGGTTTCTGGATCTTCCCAGTAAACCAGTGTTTGTCTCCACGTAAGGTACGCGGTTCCGATTGTGTTCGTGTAGCCATCAATATCTTACACGAAGTTATCACGCAGAAGAAATACGTTCCAGAGCATTTAGTTCGGTCGCGGTCAAATTCAGCATCGTCTACCACTCCTAGTGAGTCGCACGCTTCTAGTGAGCACTTCACCTTTTACTCGGGGGCAATCATTCGCAGAGAAACGAAAAACTACCTGCCTCCAACCCAAAGCGCCAAGTGACGCGCCAAGCTTCTGGTGGTGGTTCATCCTGACGCCTCGCGCATTTCTCCACGTGAGAGTTGAACAAGGAAGCGACCAATCCTCCTTTGGTTTCAGTTTGAGCGTGGGCTCTCAGATCTAGCAACATCAAGAGCCAATGAACCGTGCGATTGGCTGCTGAGCCTGCATTAATTTTAGCACACAAACAAACGCCGACTCCTGTAAGATGGAAGCAGCGCATTCAACGCCGAGCGAACAAGCTTGGCTGTATAAATTCATCGCATCTACAGCGCTGCCCGCAGTGGACTTCTCTCAATCGCTCAAGTCGCGATACCTGCCGCCCGTTGTGCTCCACATATTCGACTCTTTCCTCAGGCGCTGGAAATGCTCTCTGACAATCATGTACGCCTTTTCGCTATTCCTGAGTCCTGTAGTTTTGTATGTTGAGGCGCCGGTGGGACGGATTGTGGCTGTGTTTGCGCTTTTGCTTGGACTCCCTCTTGGTCTTGGGGGTCTCGGAGCCCTTCGCTTCGAGATGGTCCGGCTCTTAGTGCGCGAAGACAGCGTCGTATTCTTTGTTCTATTGAACTTCGCGGCTCAAGTCTTGACCGGGATCCTGCTAGGCGATCTCCGTGTGTTGTGTCTGGTGAATGTCTATCTTGGCTTTGTGAATGCAGTCTTGATTGACGCGCGCCTGCGTGCAGTCCGGTGGTTCACACTCCTGTGCATCATGGCTGTGCTTATGGTGGCGGTATGCCTCGTGGCTCTGATGCAGGGGCGCGTTGACCAAGTGAATGACGCAATACTGTGGCAATACCAGGAAGGAGTCACAGTCTACGACGTGTGTCTGAGCGAGTACGTCACTACTGGGATCTTCACTTTGCTCATTCTACTAGCGAAGATCGTGTACCGCAAGCTTCGATCCATGCGAGACTCACCCAGAGCTTCAGTGATTCAGTGTGCAATGTTTCAGTGCCGCATCAGGCTCGTAGCGTGCTCCCGAGATGCTCAACCTCCTGATCGCGCTGGCCCTTGCGCCGATGACCGTACACCACAAGGCGATGTTGCCAACTCCATCCAGCAGCTGAAGCTCGCTCACGTGGGACGCGTGTATGATGCCAGGAAGATCTTGCTTCCCATGACCACGGTGTCGTGTCCAAAGCCGTTCTCTTGGGTCTTCCTGATTATGTTGTATGCGATTGGTCTCGTGGGATTCGTGCTGCTTTTTACGTCTTCCTCCTATGGAACAAGCAAAACCAACGAGTCGGAAGCCTACGAAGCAGCAATTGCATCAACGACCTTCTCCAGTAGTCTGGTCTTTTGTCTCATCTTCGCGGCCTGCTACCAGCGTGAGCTGCTCCAGTCGCTGGTTATCTCGTTCGACTTTATCTTTTACTCGTTTCAGATCACGACTCCTCTCCTCGCGGGGGCTTTTCTTTCGCGTTGGGATCGGAATCAATGTCTCTGGCTATTGACGAACTGGGTCTGGGCTCACTGGGTCTTCAGCCTCGATGCGCTCACGCCCGTGATGAAAGCTAAGCTCCGCTTCCACGTCTGGTACGCAATTCCAGTTGTGTTGACGCAGCTGCTTGGAGGTATCAAGCTCCTACATGAAGTGGTAGCACACATGCAATACGTTCCGGAGGATTCCGTTCTGTGGTCAGGCCAAGTGCTTGACCGAGGGGTGAAACTGCACATGCTGCCGTTCCAAGTTAGTCGTCTGCTCATAGCGACCACATGGACTTTACGGCTGCTGCTGCGGCTCTGCAGGGCTTCAAATGCAGATGCTATCATCATGAAGGGAGCAGTGATCTACAACAACTACCTGTCGCAACCAACACGCTCAAGGGAGCTGATCAAGTTTCGAATGAATAATCGAAACCTCAAGCGCATGCTGAATCCCACGATCTCTAAGCTTCTGAATCCGTATGGAGCGCAGGTTTCTCCAGAAGTGAGAGTTGAATGACTCTCACCCAGACTAGAAATCTGAAATTGACGCTTACGGCATGACAAGACGATCGTCTTCAATCGTTGTAGAACCATATCAAGTATCATGTTCGCGCGTGTTCGTTGGTAGAGTCCTAGAGTAAGGTGCTTTCTTCAACGTGTTTCTAATCATAATTATGGTTGGAGTTGAAAATACTCATGAACTCACCAGCGACTAGAGAAACACTGAAGACCGTGACAAAATGACTTGCATCGAGAACGGATATTACTGGATGCACGTTCCAGGTTTCCTTTCGAAGCTTTACCAGTAAGTTTGGTCAGTGAACGGAAGCCGCAGTTGATTCAGCCATCCCATCGATATTAATATCAATGGGGGGAGTTGACTTGCCTCTGAGCCAGTTGAAGAACTTGATCCTCCATATAATTTTAGCAGCTCATCGTTCAACAACGACTGTTAGATGGTGTCGATTCATGCATCGACAAGCGACCAAGCCTGGCTGTACGAATTTGTCCCATCCACAGCGCTGCCCAGCGTGGACCTCTCGCAATCGCTTAAGTCGCGATACCTGCCGCCCGTCGTGCTTCATGCTCTCGACTCTTTCCTTCGGCGGTGGAAGTACGCATTAGCTATTGCGTATGCCATCTCGTTGGTCCTGTCTACACTGGTGCTGTTTCTCGAGGCACCAGTACGCCGTATAGCTGCTCTGTTGACGATAGTACTTGGTCTTCCTCTCGGTCTCGGCAGCCTCGGAGCACTTCGCTTTGAGATGGTCCGGCTCTTGTTGCGTGAAGACAGCGTCGTATTCTTTGCGCTGTTGAACATTGCGACTCAGATTTTAACGGGGATCCAGCTCGGCGATCTCCGCGCGTTGTATTTGGTGAATGTTTCTGTCGGTTTCATGAACGCGGTCTTTATCGATGCGCGCTTGCGTTCGCTGCGATGGTTTACGGGTCTGTGTGTGGTGGCTGTGCTTGCTGCAACAGCATGTTTCGTTGCGTTAATGACCGGGAGAGTTGATCAAGTCAATGAAACTCGGGTGTGGCAATATTATAACGGAGCCACAGTCCACGACGTGGGCTTGAGAGAATACATCACCTCTGGGCTCTCCACTTTGCTCATTCTGCTCGTGAAGCTGTGTATCGTAAACACCGGTCCATACGTGTGATACCTCAAGCACTGCTGTGATCAAATGCGCGTGTTTCAGTGCCAGATTAGACTCATGGGATGCTCTCAAAATACCTGATTATACAAGTCCTTGCGTCCAAGACATTCGACCTCCTCAAGCCAATCTCGATCGGCCCAACCCCGTACAGCAGCTGAAGCTCGTTCCCACAGAACAGGTCTACGATGCCAGGAAGATCCTGATCGCCTTCGTCGTCCTGTCCTGCACAAAGCCATTTTCATGGCTCTTTCTCATTGCGCTGTATGCTTTTGGTATCATGGGATTCACGCTCTTTTCATTTGGTTTCCTCTTTGAAAGCACAAAAGCAATCCACGTTACCACAACTTCACCAGCGATGCTTACGAGCACTCTGGTCTTTTGGCTGGTATTTGCGGCTTGTTACCAGCGCGATCTGCTCCGATCGCTGGTTTGTTCATTCGACTTCCGCTTCTACTCGTCTCAGATCATGATCGTCACGTTTACTGCGGCTGTTCTTGGAGATGGGAGCGAAACCTATGCATAGGCCTCGCGGCGTCCACGATTTGGACTCACTGGACCTTCTGTCTCGATGCTCTGACGCCCGTGATGAAAGCTAAGCTTCACTTCCATCTTCGGTACGCTGCGCCGATCCTTTCCATGCAGCTGCTTGGAAGCATAGCAGTCTCGTATGAGTTTTTCACAATGAAGGATCAATCGTTCGATGATTCCGTGCTGTGGCTGGGCAGAATATTCGGCCGTGACGTGAAGCTTCACTTGCTGCCGTTTCTAATGAGCCGCATGCTCATAGCGTGCACATGGACGTTTCGGCTGCTGCTGAGGGTCTGCAGGTCGTCCAACGCAGACACCATCATCCTCAAAGGAGCAGTCTCGTACGAGAACTACATGTGGCAACCGACTCAGAAGCGGCAGCGGATATTCTCGCGGATCAAGCGTCAAAGCACCAAATTGCTGCTAGTGCCGCGGATAAGCCCCACAAACTCCAAGCACCAGCTGAGTACGAAATAGCGCGGCTTCTAGGCAGAAAGCCGACTGCTCCGTTTTCATCCTCATGTGCTCTTTTGTTGACAAGCTTGCTACGCATTTAGCCCTGCATCTGTCCATACGATGCTGTCTGTCTACAGAAGGCATTCTACCAGGTTGTGTCTTTCTCCAGCTGCCATCGTGCAGTTCAATCTGTTTCTGATTATCGTCAACTACGCACGCATCCGATCCGCCCAGACCCAAGCTGAGCCCATCCACACAGCACACGCGCCGTCGTACCACGATCTCCACGGAGATTCGCTCCGGCAAACGGGACGCTCATCCAGTGAATCTCGCCAAAGATTCGGTTTTGATGCGCAAAACGGACATAGACGAGGCGTAGTACTGAATTAAAATTAATGCAATCCAGCCAGCAGGTTTGCTCGAAGAGCTCAATCTCACTTCGCAATTCGTCTCACGTCGCCTTCCTGATGCTCCGCCACGCGTTCACGCTGCTCACGCTCGCGCTGGTCGCGACGCTGGTCTCCGCCAGCTCGTCGTACAAGTACAGCCAGAACTTCGCGACCAAGACGGCGTACTGGGACCAGACCAAGACGCTGAGCTCCTCGGATAAGGCGGCGGCCAAGAAGTTCACGCTGCGCCAAGTCCAGGCTGTTGCGCGTCATGGCGCTCGCTTCCCGACCACGTCCAACACGCAGGATATCATCGACCTGCTGGCCAACCTGCAGACCAACTACTCGAGCGTGATCCCGTCCTGGATGCGCAACTACTCGCTGCCGTACAACCTCACGGTGCAGGGCAACCTGGCGCCTGCCGGACAGACCAACCTCAAGGACTACGGCACGCGCATGCGCAAGCGCATTGGTTCGCTGCTCCCCAGCAGTTTCAACTCGTCCAGCTACATCATGCAGCACACGTACAAGTCTCGATGCAAGGACAGCGCCATCGCGTACGTGTGCATACTGGTGATCGTTGGCAATGGACTTGCTGCTTAACCGTTCTGGTGCATGTAGATTCGCCGGCTCGTTCTTCTCCAACCCAGAGAGCGTCACGTACACTGCTTACACCAGCTCCTACGTACGTCAGTCTTACATCTTGAGTCTCAAATGCCTATGACTAACGCTTTGCCATGTACAGGACCCGCTGCTTCGCTTCTACGACCTGTGCACGCGCTACAACACGGCAGTGGCCGACAACGCCACTGCAGTTGAGCAGGTCACGCTCTACGCTGAAACGAAGCGCATGGTCAAGACCATCTCCACGCTGCGCTCCAAGCTCAACCTGCCGTCCAACGCGTCGCTGACCGTGAGCGACGTGGCAGCTGCGTACTCCGCCTGCGCGTTCGATCTCGCTCTGTACTCCACGCAGTCCAACTGGTGCTCGCTGCTTGATAAGGACCTCATCTACGCGCACGAGTACTCAGAAGACCTCGAGTCGTACTACGAGCAGGGCCCCGCGTACAAGATCAACTACGAGATCGCGTCGGTGCTGCTCAAGGATATCGTGGCCAACATGACCAACTTTGCTGCTGGCAACGGCAGCATCGTGGGCAACTTCCGCTTCGCGCACGCCGAGACGACGCTGCCTCTGATGGTGCTTATGGGCTTTGGCAACTCGTCCACGCTGTTGGCCTCCGCTTCCGAGAAGCAGATCCTGAACCGCTCGTTCCGCTCATCAGCGCTCGCTCCGCTTGCGGCCAATATCGAGTTCCAATTGCTGCAGGAAAACTCGAGCGGCGAGTACTACGTGCAGGTGCTGGTGAACGAACAGCCGACCAAGGTGCCGGGCTGCAGCAGCCTGTACTGCAAGCTGTCGACGCTCACGACTCACTGGTCGTACTACCTCAACACCTACAACTTCACTGCCGAGTGCGCCGTCTAATGCGATCGTACGTTCCTGTTGGCACAGCTTTGAAACTACAAATCCGTTTTCAGTAATAAATCCATTGCATTCACCTGCATAATCATTCGTTTCTCTGTTGGCGTCCATGGCCAGACCACTGACTGTCATCCAGCCAATGTTTGGCCGTAATAATTAATTGGTCGAAAGGTTATCGAGACACTTGGCGATCGACGCTCGATACACACTTGACGGATGAGTCGCTACTTTGCGCTTGGACGACACGTGCAAATGGCGCTCGACAAAGCTGGGATCGACGATCAGATTGCCTTCTAAGTCGATCGAGACTTCAGTACCAACGTGCTGGTACAGCCCCCACTACCACACAAAGAGCTTGTTAGTAACCATGGAATATTAGTACGAGCCCAACGTTTGACTTACGAAGCCTGGGACACCGGGGACAATATCGCCATCCATCACGACACGATAGCTCGTTGGGACGCACTTGTCGTAGTATCTGCTGAAGCTTGGGTTTCCGACTCGAGGACCACCGAAGTTGTACATGTTGACCTTCATGTTGAAGTTCACAGCTAAATCGTACGCTGCTAGAACTGCCAGCGCGCCTCCCATACTGTGACCGGTGACGTAGACAGAGACGCCTGGATTTTCGTCCAAGATTAGGCGAACGACCTCCTTCAGCTCAGATCGCGTGGACGCATAGGCGTTCCAGAAGCCTACAATGTCATAACATAAAGTCGGATCATACATTCCAGCAAAATAATCAGTTCTCATGCTTACCGCTATGCACGCGAGGCAGAGCCATGTTCAGCAAAGGGATCTTGGCTGCAAAATCTTCTAATGACTCCATGCACGTCCGTTGGCGTCTTAGACCTCGAGACTTGATCCACAACACTTCTTGATGGAACAGCAGATTGCTTTTCCAGTTTTGTTTACTTGTCGTACCGCGGAACGCGACGACCAACCGCTTTTGATCATGGTGGAGAGCGACCAGCACATGCGTATCAGTTAGGCTGCTGCGTAGATGTGTGACAAGCTCAAAGTTGTATGGCTCTAGATTCAGCTCACCATAACCAGAAGGAGACGGGCGGCCTGGTGGATCGAAGTACGCCTGCCACGCGATCTCCAGCAGCCATGTAGCTGTTTCCACACAAAACAAATGCGAATCCGGCGTCAAGAAGCCATACTTGTCGATCCTCGGCTTCTCTTCGACGTGGAATGCAGTGGTGCCCAAGAGTCCCGTACTTTCGCCCGTAGACGGCGGCAAATGGACGAACATGACCAAATACACGTACACCGACAGAAAGATGAACTTGCCGAGAGAGGAATGGCCCGAATGCTCACTGGCAAACGTATGCACTGCGCTGTGAAGAAACGCATCGTAGCCCAAACGATACCACGTTCGCATGAGATGAAACACTTCTATACCCGAGAGCCCCAACACTGAGATCAAGATAAACGACGTCTCCAGAAACAAGAACCGGAACGAAAGCTGCTGGAAGCGGGTAGTCATATAGGGCAATTGACGAAGGTGATGCCCTGTTCGCCAACTGATCCGAGCAATCCAGACGAGCCATCCCAATAGCATTGCAATGCGAACGAAGCCTAGAATCACATAAATCTCGTCCTTCTTTGGCATTAAGAACTGATCTTCACTGAAGAAGAGCTTGGGCATTCGGATGACTGTCATACCTGTATCCACAGCAAGCAGAGCAACACCAAACGCAAGCTTTGAATACAGACGCCTTTGTCCATGCTGGTCCACGAGGTTCAACCAAAACACGTAAAAGAACGCCTCGGCAAAAGATTCGCACATTGCTGACACGAAGCGGGTGCGTAAGCTCACGGTTCGCCACCATTCTGCGGCAGCGTAAACTGGATTCTGCCACAGGATGAGCACAATGCCCAAGGCCATAACCCATCGCTGAACAGGCAATGCATTGGACCAGGAGCCATGGAAGTTCAAGACCGCAATCAGCCAACAGGGCATTGAAAAAATGGTGCCGAGCAAAAACAGCCACCGAACGATCAATTCGCTGACACGAACAACAGGTTTCCTAAGGAAAACGTCACAACAAAAGTGTTAAGGCGGAACTGCAGATGGATCCAAACTCCTGCTTTACCACGTACGTGTAAGCAAAATCGTATTCGATGTGCTTGCCGAACGCATTCGGATACGCACCCTTGAACACCACGACCGCCAAATAGGCTTCATAGCCACCACCTCCCTAGCGTGAATAGCACTTCGTGAGCTATTGACATAGTAATAGAGATAGCAACGGCACCTTACCAGTCCCTCAAAATCCTGGGAAACATCCATGAGCTTTACGGTGTCACAGACTTCTCTCGTCGGACAGTCCATCCACACGCTCTGGTTCGCTTCGGTGGATATGCGGTCTCGTGTTGCTGGGACTGTGTCTTCGTTAATGCCGTACAGATACGCATCAAACTTGAGCGCAAAGCCTTCGTTCATGGTGTCCAAATCACTGCTGCCGCCGTACAGCTGGGTCGATAATCGAGGCCAGTACGGCGATTCATCCAGCTGCGTGCTGGCAATCAGTTGCTCTCCAAGCAGCGAGGTATTGAAGATATCATGGATGATCAAGTTGAGCTCGATAGACCCAGCCAGCCACGATACATTGTGGATGTACGCGTACCACTGCGCTGTGTTCTTCTTCGGATCCACGTACGTGCACGGCACATGAGGCACGACCGGCACCGTGCAGACGTCGCCAGGAAGCGCAACAACCTGTCAATCACATACAAGCAATACATCAATGGATGCGACCCCATAGTTGAAGCGCATTGCCATCATACCGTCTCTAGATAGCCCTGGTCAAGAATGTACGGGAGCACGAAGGCGAAGACGAAGACCAGGTACGTGATGCCCAGCACTGTTGTGGCTGCTCGTGACGACAGCGTCTCCAGTCGGATGCGCGCTTGGATCCTAGCGTCGCGGCTGTTATCCAGTTGGTCCTCTGGGCCATTGCGAGCCGCATGCTGCTGGTCCTCGCGCATCCGAGCGCGCATCTCGTAGGTATCGCGGAAGAGCTCGGAGGACGCGTAGCCCTTGGACTGAAACAACAGCGGACGGTACACCTTGTCCGCCTGCGCATCCGCCTCCAGGTCCTCCTCCTCGGCGGACGCAGCGGCTGGCCCAGAGGCATCGCGAGCAGCTCCGAGAAGTGGCGCGTTCCACTTCATTGATCTCTCTGATTCGCTTCACTTTTGCCAGAGTGGATAAAAAACAGTATCCAACAACGCAAATATGTTTTATTCATTTTGGGAGAAAAAGTGGACGATGTACGGTGAAAAGGGTTGGGGAGAACATTGGTGTTCTTTTTCTGCACTGAGGATGGCTACATGGCCCAGGGATCAGTGGTGACGGCAGTCGGACGGACCTCAATGGGGTCATCGAAGGGCGAAGGCGAAGCGTTCTTGCTGCTGCTACTGCTGCTGATAGCCCACTGCGCTTTTCCCTGACTGGAGCCCAAGTCGTTGCCCCTCAAGGCCGTAAATTCGGTGCTGTTTGTAGGCACAGAGAAGGCGTCTGCAGTGTCATTGGTTGGCTGTGACGAGCTCTCGATATTGGAGGAAGACACGATTTGAGCAAGTGCACCAGAGAAGAGATGGAGCGCATGCTGCGGATTCTTCTGGAAGGCGTCGACAGCGGCAGTGGACGATCGAACTTCGAAGACACCAGTCCAAGTAGAAGAGCTGTTGTTTGAGCCTTGACTGAGCATACTGGACACAGCGATGGACTCGTCCCATCGTGTTTTTGTCATGTACGCGATCTACAAGCAGTACGTATTCGTGAGATCGTCACTTAGGAAGATCCAAGCCTTCGCAACGCACATGTATATAACTGGGCATGTCGACCAGCAGTTCCTGGACGATAGCGACACGAGCATTGCAGGCCTTCACGAGTCGTTGGCAGAATGAGAGCGACGCAGAGTTTCCAGACGCGCGCGCATTCGCTTGAATGGAAAAGATTCGACTGGATGGAGCACTGCAGCCAACGACGATCGCATTGAGATCAGTTCTTGCAGCGTTCCAACCCTGCAAGCGTTGCTCTTACCTTTGCCAGATGGAATGGAAATTGCCTGCAGCCGCGAAATGACGCTCTGGGGTCCGGAAAAGCGCATCCAGATGCACAGTGAATTTGTCGGAGTTGGCTAATTGAATTGACGCAGTCTCGCCATCCTCACCAGTCTCGTGGAACACGACCTGGAAGAAAAAGCTCACTTGTGCGAACGCTTGAAGCTGGAACTGCTTTGCTCCTTTGAGAATTCCATACGGAGCCAGACTCGAAGCCGCATTGCCTCCCTGCCCCAAGCGGATCTTCAAATCATTTGACGGATCCACGCACTTGACGGGGCCCAGAGTGCGGATGTGGATCTCGAAATCACTCAGAGCGATGCTTGTGAGGTTGAAACAGCTCACGTCGAGAGTGATCAGGTCCTCGTGATCAATGTTTGGTTGATGATACGAAATCTGAAGCGAGAACGGGTCAGATGCGCCTGTTACAACCACTGGTTCTAGTGTTGTTTGACGGGACGAAGATGGCACTTGAAACAATCCAATAGCTCTGCAGGGAGTAAACAGGTACGAGGGGTTGAAAATTTGTTGCGAGTACAAGCTTTGGACAGAAGCGGACTTTGTGGTAGAATGTTCAAGCCTGCTCGTATCATATGACAAGATATACCACATATCAACCAACTATTACCGTCAGTACAATAGTCTCGCATCATTGAAGACTTACATGTGCGCCCCCAAAGACGAAAACGAAGCCAGTGATCGCGAATATGTCATCACTTGCTCCAGCAGTTGTGCAAATTGACTCTCATACTGAGGCTGAGTTGAAGTCATGGTGCGAAGACAATCGACTGTAGCTCGGAGCGTTCCCATTTCCTCAAGCGATTGAGTCAGCACGCTGGCTTCTTGCCGATCACACACGCCGTCACCTCCAAGTCTCCCATCGTCAAACGTCGTTGACACACTGGAACTGGCTGCTTCGCCTTCGTAATCGTTGAGACTAGAATGGCTCGCATATGCATCTCGCACTTCACGCTGCAAATGAACCAGGATCGTCTCAGGGGGCCACACTTGATATGTGGAGGATAACTGAATCGCGATCCAGATTAATTGGATGCGCACAGATTTGATTGAAATCTGAGGCAATAGCATCTGTAGCTCCTGCTTGAAGAACACGAGTGATTCACGGATTACAAGCGATGCGTCTCGAAGAATGTTTTGAAAATGTTGGGTCAGCAACGCCGCGTAACAAAGCTGATTGCTGCTCGCTGGATTGATTGGTGTCCGGCGACTGCTACCAACCGCTGAATTGGTCGTTTTGAGAGACATAACGCCACGGAACGCCTTTAAGACGATTAACTGAGCGATCTGAAGCTCTTTGCCTCGAGTAGTCTCCACGCGCAGCGCCAACGCTTGAACTAGCAAGCGGAACACCTGCGACCCGTTCGTTCTAGGCGAAAGTTTCGAAGTCCCTTGTGGCTGGCGGAAGAAATCCATCGAGCACAAGGACTCAAGAAGCAAAAAATCGCGATTTTGGAGGACTCTGTCGCAAATACAGACCATCAGTGCGGAAATGAGATCTCGTCGGTCCCTGCATTCAATCCGTTGGTTAGAAAATGTGTTAGGCGACAAATGTTCACAGAGAAGCCTAGTGGACTCACGTTTCTCGCTCCATCAGGCTGATGGCTTCGACTGCTCGAACAGTCATCGTTAAACACTCGGCGCCCGGCATCCATGCGAAAAGGGTGACTAGCATGTGGTTCATCTCCATTTTCTGCTCGGAACTCTTGAGGTAGTAACACTGAGCGATAGCGTGATGCGCAAGCTCGGCCGACCACTTGATGCGAGAAAACTCCTGTAATGGATGGTTCAGCAGCAAGAACACCGCTCGGCAGAGAGCTTTACCCTGAGCAAGCGAAGCCTTCCGATCAAAAATCGGACAGATCCAGGATTCTAAAAGGCCGCTCACGAGCGAATCGATGCGCACGCGCTGCGTAGACGCTTGGTTCTCGTCATCATCATCACGCTGGTTGTCGGAAGTAAGGATGTCAATTTCCAGATATGGCACGCTGACACCAGGGCAGCTGGCGCCGGTGCGCTCCATCATCATGTACAACAACATGGAGAGCCACTCAATGGCGTCAATTTGGTACTTCATGGGCAAAGCTTGCGCTGCAGCCAAAAGAGACCGAACGCGCGGAAAAGCTTCTTTAAAGATCGCAGATGTGATATCGTTGATCGCCGACTGATTCGTAGTCGGCGACTTGTGAAACGCAATCGAATTAATTGCAGAACACTTGGAAAACAGCATGCCCATGGCAGCGAAAGCCGCACCTACGCATTCAGGTTTCTGAGGACCTGCAAAGAGCGTGTGGAATATCAGCTTCCATGTGTCGACGACGATCATCCACAAGTCCTGTTGGCAGCAGATGCGAGCTTCATGCGACTCGAACGGGAACGCGCATAGTCCATCGGCACTGATCGCGATGCCAGTCTCGAGCGTGATCTTGGCCATTGTCGCGATCGCGCAGCGTTGGACCTCGCTCTGCTCGTGCGTGAGCACCGCGCGCAGTTTATTCATCGGCTCTTTCTCGGGCGAGATCAAGAAGCCCAGTACAAGCGGCAGAGGGATGAGCTCAAGCGCTGGAATGGAGTGCACGAGCACCGATGTATTCTGCGACCCCGCTAGCTCACTCACACAGGCTTCAAATAGAAATTTCCACGTGTCATGGGTCGTGCAGCTTGGATTCTTCAACGCCAGGCGATAGCCCAGTATCTTCATGGCCGTACTGGCCTCAGTTTTCAGGCACTCCTGGGATCAACTCCGAAAGTGAACAAACTGACGATCTTTGTGTGCATTGCAAGCGCATTACCTCTAGCGTTTCGTGGTAGTCCTTCCACGCGAGAGCATTACGCCTGACGGAGACGATCTGGAGCATCTTTTGAACTTTGGCGAGCGCTTTCTTCGCACTCGCAGCCGATTCCCCGCCGGCTGCCTCCTGCATCATCATGGCGAATCGATTTGCTGCTCGCTTGGTCAATATGAATCGACCCGATCAACCGTCCGTTGGTCCAAAAGAGCACAGCCGCCTGTTCACCGAGGATCTTCTGCGTCGGTTCAAGGTCGCCCTTCGCCAAAATAGCAGCAACTAATGGTTGATAGTGAGAGCTTCTCGGTTGAGTTGGTGGGATGATGCAAATGTGAATCCGTTCAGACAGATCTATTGAAGCTCGAAGGTAAAACGCATATGCACAATTAGACTTCGAAACGGCGCTAGCGTGTAATTTTTTGCTTGAATACCCGATGATCGATGTCGGCGGTGCATGCCCTTGGAGCGAGCTCCGAATGGGTGTACGAGCTGGTTCCCTCGAGCACACTACCAACATTGGACCTATCGCAATCGCTTAAGTCCAAGTTGCTACCGCTATGCGTACTGAATCGTGTCGATGATTTTCTCAAGCGATACAATATCGTCATTTTCTACATGTACCTGCTCGCATACGCAATCGGGTTCGCAGTGCCGCTGGTTAATGCCGTACACGGCCGCTTTCTGGGTATTATCGTTGCACTGCTAGGGCTTCCTCTGGCGCTGGGCAGTGTCAGCTCGCTACGCTACGAAGTTGTGCGGCTTCTGATTCGCACATATGATTTTTGGTTTTTCTCGATCGTGAATTTGATGACATATACCGCTGGAGTCATGGTTTTTGGTGATGTGCGCAGCATGCGCTTCGTAATAGATACAATTGGGTTCCAGAACATGGTACTGATTGATGCTCAACTACGCGGTATCCACCAAGTCGCCTTGGCTACTCCTTTTGCGCTGTTCGTGGTGTTAGCGCTCTTATTATACGCCATGCTGAACCAGGTTGATGACATGCACCGGACGCTAATTTTCCAGTACCAGGGCAGCTACAACAAATATCAGATCTCTGTCGTAGACTTAATGGTTAACGGGTTGGTCACACTGAGTATTTTGCTCCTAAAGATCATGTACCGAGTCCAACGCACAAGAAAAGCGAAAGTTCGCACATCCAGGCGCGTTCAGTGCGCTATTTTCCGTGTGCGGATTCAGTTGAAGCCGTACGAGCCTCAACCCACTATCGAAATCATTCCTCCGGCACCGAATACGTCACGGACGTCCTCGCGCATGAAGCGATCGATTGTGCAAATGCAGTACGTACGTTTTGAGCAATTGTTCGATTCGAGACGAATCATTCTCCCAATGACCCGCTTGACGACATCGTTGAGACCGTTTCCCATCTTTTTCTTGGTCTTGTTGTACGCGCTCGGCATCACTGGACTTGTGTTGTTAGTGCAGGGAATTGTCCACATTGATACTCTTCATAGCCGATCGGCCATGCCAAATGAAAATGGAAATGAATGGATTGACTCAAAAGCCGTTTCCTACGGCTCATTGCTTGCCACAATGATCTCCACAGGAACGTTTTGGGCGCTTTACCAGCGGGATCTGCTATTAGCGATTTTCACATCGTTCGATTTTATATTTTACTCGCTGCAGCACACGGCTGCGCACCTGTCGATCTGCGTCCTTGTTGACTGGGATCCCGTTCGATGCGTGGGTGCTTTGACTTCTTGGCTCTGGATTCACTGGGTCATGACGCTTGATGCTCTCACACCAATGATGAAGACCAAGCTCCGATTCCATGTACGAACGGCGGTCCCTGTCGTGGCAATATTTACTCTGGAGCATAATTTTTTTGTGTATACCATTTTGTTTCGTGGCACTGGCCCTAGCGATCGTGTGCTCTGGAGCTGGAGGTTGGCTGGCCAGAATGTGGAAATCCGTGTTGTGCCGTTTTTTGTGAGCCGCTTACTTACGATTTTGCTCTGGTCCATGCGGTTGCTGTTTCGTATTACACGCGCTTCCAATCGTGACGCCGTGCTTCTTCGGGGAACCGTCACATACCACAAAACCATTTCGAGCAATAAGCGCTCGCGCAAGTGGTCAACGTTTGCACGGATGAAGCGATCACCCCATCGACGTTTTGCTATCCGGAGTGAGTAATTAGCAGCTTTGGGTATCATCAGTTATTTGGTCAGATACAAGCAATGAGATTCAGGTTTCATTGCTTGCAACCAAGGCTTTTGTTGTCAATTTGCTCAACTTCGAGACAATGCAGATCACAGCTCAATTTATTTGTCCAAGAAAGTAAAACGAGCTTTGGACAAAATTAGCTCGGTACGGCAACTGGCGCATTTTGGTTCAGATTGGATTAGTCTCACCACACTACATGATCGATGACAAGAGTGCACGCCATTGGTGCGCGCTCCGAATGGATTTATGAGCTCGTTCCTCATGCTCACTCCCGGTATTGGATATTTCGCGATCACTCAAGGCCAAGTATCTACCGTTATCTCTGCTGAATAGCGTTGACGATTTTCTCACGCGATACAACATCATCATCTTGTACATGTACATACTCGGGATCGCAATCGGGCTTGTGGTGCCCATAGAGGACGCCATGAACGGCCGCTTTCTCGCCATCTTGGTTACATTACTGTGTATTCCTCTTGCGCTGGGAAGTATCAGTTCACTACGCTACGAAGTCGTACGATTACTTATCCGTACTTACGACTTTTGGTTTTTCTCGATCGTGAATTTGACCACACTCGCGGCTGGAGCCGTAATGTTTGGCGATGTTCGTGGACTGTGATTGATAATCGATATGATCGGGTTCCAAAATGTCGTTCTTATTGATGCCCAACTAAATCGCCTTGGTCACACCATTTGCGCTGTTTGTGGTGCTGGTGCTATTGATATGTGTCGTATTCAACCAAGTTGATGGTGCAAAGCGAACTCTATTATTCCAGCTCAAGGGCGGTCACAGTAATTACCAAATATCCGCCGCCAATGTGATGGTAAACGGTTTGGTTACACTGAGCATTTTGCTGCTCAAAATTATGCACAGAGTGCAACAGACATGGAAGGCTAAAGTCCGTACGTCCAGAAGCGTTCTTTGTACGATTTACCGCGTGAGAATCCAGCTAAAGCTATGTTCACACCAGCCGAGTATTGACGTCGTTACTCGTCCAGCTTTGAATATGTCGCGGACGGCCTCGCGTCTGAATAGATCGATCGTACAAATGCAATACGTGGAGCTTAATCAAGTGTTTGATTCCAGGCGAATCATGTTGCCAATCCCCTGCTTGACGGCTTCCGTGAAGCCTTTCTCATCGTTGCTCTTGCTGCTGTTGTATTTATTCGGAACCACTAGACTCGTGTTGTCAGTTTTGAACATTACGCATATCGACTCGCTTCAAGGCCGCCCAGCCTCTCAAATGGCAAGTGTGGACGTAAACAACACACAGCGTGCCCCAGAAGGATGGATTATCTCAACGAGCGCTTCGTATGGCTCTTTGGTCACTTCAATGGTCTACACGGGCATTTTCTTGTCACTGTACCAGCGGGACCTTTTACGGGCAATTATGACGTCGTTCGATTTCATATTTTACTCACTCCAGCTCACAGCAGCACACCTGTCCATTTGTATACTCTTCGACTGGGACCCGCTCCAGTGCCTTAGTGTTTTGACTTCCTGGCTCTGGATTCACTGAGTCATGATACTTGACGCTCTCACACCCGTGATGAAGAAAAAGCAAGGCTGGTCCCTCGACAGGGCCTACGAGTCCGCACTCCTCAACAACCTCAAGCCCACCCAGTACGGAGAGAGTCCGCCCTGCAGGGATTCGTACGGCCGGCGAGGCGCCTGTAGGCGCCTGAACGCCGCCATGCATGTAGTAGTATAGAAGCCGGACGCGAAACCCACAGGGCGGGTCTCCGGAGGAGGATATTGATGTTCAGACTGTAACTCAATATACCGAAAATGAAAATCCGAAATCCACACCCGTGATGAAGAGCAGACTTCGATTCCACATACGCATGTCAGTGCCAGTAGTGGCCATGTTTACAATCGGTCAAAACCTATTGGTCTACATCATTCTGTTTCGTGGCTCAGGCCCAAGCGACCGAGCCCTCTGGCCCTGGAAGATAGCAGGTCAAAGCCAAAGCTGAGTGTCATACCCTTTTTGTGGGTCGCCTGCTTACGATTTCGCTCTGGTCCATGCGGCTACTCTTCCGAATTATGCGGGCCTCCAACTGCGACGCCGTGATGCTGCGCGGCACTGTCACTTACCACAAAACCATCTCGAGCACTAAGCGTTCGCGCAAACGGTCGACGTTTGTTCGTGTGAAGCACATGCCGAGCCTTCTCTCTTAAACTCTAGAATGACACATGTCTTGGTCCTTGTGCCCAAAGTCTGTTGTCCAAAATGTTAACCAAGTCAAAAATAGCGATGACGCGGGATTCGCTATTTTGAGCAGCTGACTGTTTCGGTTTGCACAGATGATCGAGCATTCCCTTGCAAACAATTGAGATCCGAATGAAATGAGAGTGCGTGTCCGTTCTGCCTGGCAGGAAAACGAGAATCTCCAATGGTGCTTCCATTTGGCTCCGTCGACGCCGCTGCCAACTGTAGACCTTGCGCGATCTCTGAAGTCGAGATTTCTGCCGAAGGTCTGGTTGCCCAAGATGCACAGCTTCATGAGCCGGTATAGTGCGCTATTGAGCTACGGCTACGGTCTATCTGCAATGCTTTCTTTTGCTGTACCACTGGTCAAAGTCGAAGTGGGTCGGCCAATGTCCGTGTTTGCGATCGTTCTATCAACCCCTCTGGCACTTCTCAGTCTTGGCTCGCTGAGATACGAGATGGCCCGGCTTTTGATGTGCACGTACGACTATTGGTTTTTCACATGCGCTAATCTGTTCACATTGGTCTTTTGCTCGCTATATTTTAACGATTTTCGCATATTTCGAGGGGTCATGGACTGGATTGGCTTCCAGAACCTGATCTTGGCCGACGCTCAACTTCGTGGTATTGGACATATGACTATAGTAACTCTAGTCGCACTTGTGGGGACGCTTATGTTTCTCGCTGTTGTGGCATTGAATCGCGTGGATGCTCCACACCAGTTAGAGCTGATTCAATTCAGCAACGAGTTCAAGACGTACAATATCTCAGTGGCCGATTGTCTGATCAACGGTTTGGGAACGATGGCGATGCTGCTTGCCAAAATCGGATACCAGAAAGCCAAAGCTGTCCGTAAGAACCGCCTCGAGTCGGTCATTGAATGTGCCGTGTTCAAATGCCGGCTCAAAATTACTCCATGTGCATCTCGCTTTAAGCCCCCTTTACAGTCTATCATGTGCGATCCCAGCTTGAGCAGCACCCAATTAAGGCGCAAACGCTCGATGTCTGTTCAGCCACTGCTGTATATCGGCAAAGATCGAGTATTTGACTCGCGCAACATTTTTCTTCCGGTTAAGATCGCGTCTCTGTGTCGCTTCCCATGGGTAGTACTGGCGTTTATCTACTCTGTTGGCCTCGGTGGCCTGATCATCTCGTTCATGGCCCTAACGCACGTGGATAGTCTGCATATCGGAGAGGAGAAGCAGTTCCCACCTAGCGATAATGGCGGCTCACATGGTGGACCTGATCATGAAGGGCCAATGCCGAATGGTGACTGGCTGTCGATGGCCATCAATTCATGGTCAGCCTTGATAGCAACGCTTCTTTTTTCCCTCATCTTTGGCTCGCTGTACCAACGAGACCTGCTTCAGGCTGTCGTGACTTCATTCGATTTCGTTTTTTTCTCGATCCAAGTGACGGCTGCGCACCTTTCGATCTGCGTGCTTTTCGACTGGCGGAGCTTTCAGTGCTACGGCGTCCTCACGTCCTGGCTCTGGATCCACTGGGTGCTCACGCTCGACGCGCTGACACCGATGATGAAGGCTAAGTTGCGCTTCCATGTGCAGTTCGCTGTTCCCGTCGTCGCGATGGTCACTATCGGCCAGATCACACTCCTACACGGCATTGTATATCGCGATTCGGGCCCGATGGACAAGACGCTTTTAAATCTGCGAGTGTTTGGCCACTTGGTCTCCATCCGTGTCATTCCGTTCTTCACCGGTCGACTGGTCACAATCCTGCTGTGGTCTATCCGACTGCTTTTCCGCCTCGTTCGTGCGTCCAATGAAGAAGTCGTCATCTTGCGGGGAGCGGTGGCCTTCCGGAATTACATTTCGTTTGCGTCGCGCAATGGGCCTCCACCAAGATCGGAGGTGATGCGATCCTGGGCGACAAAGAGCCCTCGACGGCCAGAGAGTTCGTTCAAACAGCGAGGATCAATTCGAAAGGACGCTACTGGTAATCGAAGTAAAGTCCGACCGGTCCCTCAACGCACTGACTTGGGAGTCAAATTTGAAAGAGAATCAAGTAACTAACGTACGATAACCAAAGAATTTTGAAGAGCCATTAACTTTAGCACTAGGTTACAAATCGTGCTACTTCTTACAGCCGAGCACCAACGAATCGTTGCACTTTGTAGGAGAAGTGCAGTTCAATGGCACACAAGATCGCATCGTACACTTCCGGGTTCTGCTTTTGCGATGGGAACCGGTGTTCACCATCGTGGTACAGCACCAGTTTCATCTTAGGCGCCTTCTCGGTCCCATTTTCATACATTGCTGAGAGCTGCTTTCCTTCGTGATAAAGAGGATCGTTTCGGCCAAGCCGATGGATCGATGGAACAGGGACCACTAATCGTTGGCCGTCAACGCTATGCAGAAGGTACTGGGCGTTCGTTCCATGTGCGCGATGGCCGCAAAAGAGCAGATTGAGCTTCCATGGGCGCGGCTTCTGTTGCTTCAAGTACCACATCGTCAGCAAAGTGATCATGACGCTGCCTTGCGAAAACCCCAAGAAGATGTCGAACGGTCCCAACTGGCAGATCTGCTCGTGCGCATGGGCAATCGATCGCTCCAGACCAATGTATTCGGTGGCCAGGCTCTTTGCTTGACCGGCTTTGGACGCCACAATCGCCTTGATCGATTCTGCGGCGTCGGGTTTAGAATGAGAGCTTTTCGAGAGTGGGAACAGCTCACGATTCATTGATTCTTCGTTAGAAAGGAGTCTTCATGTCTAGCTGCACGACTGGTTTTGAGCTAGGCGTGAGACACGAACACCACAGATGGATAGTGTGCTTCACCATGCGTGTGGGAGAGAGGTCAGTGAACAAGAGCTTATTTAGCTGAGACGGCAGACCTTCTGACGTTGTCTTCGATCCAAGCACCGAAGCCGCTCACTTGGGAGTCTCGTTGTTGGGCAATACCACTATCTCTCTTCTGGATCTTGAGGTGACTCGTGAGAGAGTGCTGAGCGCGACACCGGACATGTAGTTCTCGTACGTCACCGCTCCACGCAGAATGATCATGTCGACGTCGCTCGCCTTGAGCAGCCTTGCTAACAAACGCAGCGTCCAAGCTGTCATGATCAGCAGACGCCCCACGAAGAACGGCAAGAGGTTCATTTTGACTGAGTAGCCACCGATATCAGCGCTTATGATGGAATGATCTTCCGAAAGACTCACACCCACGACGAAAATGACGCCAAGAAGCAGCAGCTCTCTAACAATCACGAGGATCAAGATCGGGATCGCCCAGCGGATGTGGAAACGCAGTTTAGCCTTGATCACAGGAGTTAGAGTATCCAAACAGTAGAGCCAGTGGGTCCACAGCCAGGACATGGCCAGCCACAGGCAGTACGACGTGGTCCAGCCATCGAGAATTGCGGCAGAAGCGTGAAGCACTGTGCATTGAAACGAATAGAAGATAAAGTCAAAGGAGGTCACGAGCGACTTGAGCAGGTCCCTCTGGTAGTGGAGAGCGAAGAACAGCCAGTAAATACCAGTGCATGCGAATGCGGTCAATGTGATAGGCGTTTCCATTCTGTCGATGGGATGAAGCCTAATCAGAAGAATTGAGCTGGTGAACTTGTTAACCAAATGCGACGAGATCGTCATGAGAATCATTCCTACGCAGCCAACCAAATGCAGCAATAGCATCATGGGAAATGGATACGGAGTCGTTGACGAGATCAGCACAGGAACCGCGATCCTCCGAGCGTCGTAGCCGATCCCAGTACGAAGGAATCGCAGCTGCTGCTCGTGCCGCGCGCCATAATAACCTCGTTCATCCTTCAACGGCTCTTGCGGCGCTACTTGCTGGAACACGTACGGCCGAAGCTTCATGGGGCATCGATAGACGACGCACTCGATCATGGTGTTTCTGGTCGTGCGCCGCATGGACTTGCGTTTGCGGTACAGGATCTTGGCGAGAAGAACACCGAGCGTGGAGTATCCAACCATGACATAATCGTCTACCGACACGTGGTAGACGGTCTTACCAGCTTTGTACTGCCACAATACCGCTCCATGAGGCTTATCGACAAAGTCAAACATCAGGCACACAAACAAAGACACGGTGCTGACAAGCCCCAGACTGGACAGGTACGTGAAATGGCGGATCCCACGCAATCGAGCATCAACGAGAACCACGTTCATCATGCTGATGAAGTTGACGATAACCAATACAGCTCGTAGATCGCCAAAGAGCATCGCATTGAGCACCTGCGTCACTAGATTCGTGATGCAGAAGAACCAGACGTTGTCTTCCCCCAACACGATGCGAACCACTTCCAGCCGCAACGCACCGATGCTTCCAAGTCCGAGTGGCAGCGCGAAGAGCAAGGCCATGAGAGAGAGAATGCCGCCTTCAGCAGCTTTCATGTACGGAATCGCGAGACAGAAGACGATGGAGATCATGTACGCCACTTCAAGCGGCCGCTGGTACCGCCGCAGAAAGACGGTCACCCACGGATGAAACCTCTCCGGTAGGTAGTGCGACTTGATCGAGACTGAGAGATCGATCTTGGGCAGCGTGGTGGACGGCACCAGCTCGTAGCACCAGAGGGGATCTATGGGCGGTGAAGCATGAACTCTTGGCATTGAGAGCTGCGAAATGACTTCAAACGCCATGGCTTGGGATAATAATAGCGACCCATGCGCAACATCTGAATACTGTTTATCAGTTTTAAGTGGCAAACTCGTTAGAATCCAAGCTGAACAAAAGGGCTCTCTCAGGTTGGCACGAATTGTCACCTGCCATACCAGAGTGCTCGGTGCTGCTCTTGTTGTTTCGAGTGTGGAGCAAGTCCTAAAGGCGACAGCGCTTTTCAACGTTCAGCAACGAACTGGAAGCCTATTTTTAGATGCTTTCGCCTCCTCTCTCTGTCTCAAATGTCAAACACGTCGATCTATTTGAAATGGCACGTCATATTTTCTGTGCTCAGTTGCCGAGAGAAGAAGGCATGGCAAGCATCGGAATTGAGCCTATCGATCCGACGTGGTGCTTTGAGTTCGTACCGTCATCGGCACTGCCGGTTGTGGATCTTTCTCTATCAATTAAATCGCGGTTTCTGCCAGAGAATGCTCTCCGTGCTGTGAATTACGTGCTACGCCGCTTCCACACCTTCCTAGCGCTCGGGTGTTTCTTTGGGATGGCCTTGAGCGCCGCGATGGCGTACATGAGCGCTCCAGTTGCTCGCGTCACAGCCATATTCGTGTTCGCTTTAGTGCTCCCACTTTACCTCGCAGGCTTCAGCGCGTTGCGATTCGAAATGGTCTGCCTCGTGCTACGCGACGACAGCACGGTTTTCTTCTGTGTCATGAACGTACTGACAAATGTTTTCTATGGCATCGTCTTCAGCGACACCCGTGCGTTGGTATCGTGTATAAACATCGTGGGCTGGTCGAATGTTGTATTGATCGACGCCATTTTGCGTGGGATTCGACGTTTTACGATGCTCACGGTAGTTGCCTTGGTTGGGATCGTCTCATGGATGATATGCATGCTTTTAAATCGGATCGATGAGCCACATGGAACGTCGCTATGGCAATACAAAGACGGAGCAAATGTATACGACGTCTCAGCGGTCGACTACGTCGTCAACGGCTCATTTACCTTTATTGTGTTGCTCACGAAAATTGTCTATCGCAAGCGCAAATCCATTCGCGCCACGACCCGAAACTCCATCATTGAGTGTGTGGTCCTCCGATGCCGTACAAAGCTCACCCCTTGCTCCTCGCAGCTTGCGGTTTTGAATAGTATGGCACAGGCCCGTTCGAGAGCGGCCAGCTCCAGTTGCGGATCCGTTAAAAGCCATCTGCAGCGACTTCAATTCGTTCCCTCGGGAGAAATTTACGATGCACGAAGGATTGTGTTTCCTGTCACCATCTCATCCACAAGCCCATTTCCACTTGCACCCTCCATATTCATATACTTGTTGGGCTGTGTTGCATTCGGAATGCTAATGCTAGCATCGTATTTCGTGAACCAATCTAGGCCACCGCGGCTGGACACGCAAAGAGCGCAATTAAACGTTGGCGTGGAATCATGGACTACGTTTATTGCGTTTGGAAGCTCGCTATGCTTTTGGCTGATATTTATTGCGTGCTACCAACGACGGCTGCTAAAAACTCTTCTCTCGTCGTTTGATTTTGTATTTTATTCAGTTCAATCGACCGTGACTCAGCTGGCGGCAGCAAGCTTGTACAATTGGGATCGAGATTTCTGCTTCTGGCTCGTGACTTGCTGGATCTGGATGCAGTGGCTTTTTTGCCTGGATGCGCTTACGCCAATGATGAAAGCCAAGCTGCGCTTTCGCATTTGGTATGCCACCCCAGTCGCATTCGTGGGTTTTGTCGGCACGGTGCTCATTGTATTCGGCATTGTGGGCGTGGGGATGAATCCTTTGCAAGGCCATGCGCTTTGGTCGAGTGTTGTGGGTGGCCGAGTCGTGACTATTCCGGTGCTGCCCTTCTTTGTTGCTCGTCTCTTCACTATGGCTACGTGGATGCTGCGAATTCTGCTTCGACTGTGCAAGAGTTCCGATGCGGATACGATTATTCTGCGCGGTGCTGTTCGATACGAGAACTATTTGTCGATCTCGTCCGTGCGATCCAAGAAGCGGATCCAATCGGTGTCGGCGAAAGGTTCCTTGCACCGAGCAGCGCCAAATTCACGACTGAGTTTCGATAACACTATGCACCAAGAAACCCACGCCAACCGTCAAGACTTTTAACCCAGCTCTTTGGCTCCTGACCAGTCCAGCAAGATTCCTTCGATGCTAGATGGTGGCATACTAAATCCCAAGGGCTTAAGCACGCCACAGCAATGTCAAGCAAAGTGAAGACGAAGAGCCGAACGTGTATTACATTCGGACAAACACATGCACAAAACGGTGATGCTACAAGAGCGTCAGCTTAAGGACGGAGCTTTTAACGCAGCGCATCAATCTCCAACGAGGATTTAGCCAAGCGCAGCGCAATCGGTCGCGTAGCTCTCGGCGAGCTCCAAGACGTTGAGGCTCACGGTGCCGACGGTGAGCAGGCAGTCGCTCGGGTTGAGCGCCAGCAGAGCCGTGATCGTGGAGTTGCAGGCAGACGAGAGACACATGAGGAATACTTCATCGGACGTGGGCACGCCAGCCGGAGGGATGAACTTGTAGCCCGAGTCGGTCTCGCACTGGGTCAGCGTGGGCTCACTGGCGAGCGCCAGGAGCTTGAGCAGTTCCGAGTCGGGGCAGGCCGTGGTTTCGTCGTAAGCAGCGACTTGCGTGGCAGCGAAGCAGACGGCGGCAGTAGCGATGACGGAGTAGGTCTTCATGGTGTTGGGAGGTGGAGGCGGCTGGTTTGGCTGTGCGGAAGAGCGCAAAAGTGGAAATGATCATCGCTGTTAAAGAGTCTCCGGTCTGGATGGATCGCTCGATGAACTTGAAGGTCCTTGTGGCGAAGACAAAACCTTGAAGGCGAGGAGCTCACGCCGTCTCTGAAAGGTTGCAACGACAGTGTCGTGTCACGATCCCAACCGCAGACGTTGCGCTTTCGAATTCGAAGCCAAGCCGACACTGGACAAGGCGCTGGCACTGATCCCCACACAGCAACGAGCTCTGGGCTCCTTCGCAGCGAGGCCGATGACATCACAGAGGTCAATTCAGCACATGAAAGCGTAAAAGCGGCGCCTCCTCCATCTCCGTATAACAGACTTCAACACCGACACGTGACAGAAACCGGACTGAAGGAGGATGTGCGTGCCCGTTCGCACTGTCTGATGCTGTCTCTAAGGCCTGCGAACAGTGGGACGGTAGATAGCTAAGGTCACGTCGCTTGATCCTGATGCTGCGGTTGTTGGGTGAGTGAGCCAAGGGGCTTCCATGAATGGGTGAGGAAGGGCGGATGGTGAAGGTCAACTCTGGAGAGATCTTGCACCAGAACGGACCAGCTTCAACTTCAAGCGTGGGATCGTCTCATGGCATTACCCACTTGCTCTCACACACCGATACATGGGATTTGAAAAGCCTGGCGACGCATCTGCAGTGCGTACGGTATCGCGGTAGATGATCAAAGTGTAAAAGCAGGTCGATCATGGTGTCGATCAAAGTTCGTTCAACTGCCTTTGTACTCTATTGAATCTGCATCCAGACTAAACCTGATCAACATAATCGTCACGTGCTGTTTGTTGAAGAACTTTGAGCTGGGAGGGCAGACAGGAAGATGGACAGCAGATGTGGTCGCATCGAAAGCCTGGTGCTTCAAGGACGTGGAGACTTTTCCGCCGTGAATTGGGACTTTCGAAAACCAGATCGATCTTTCTTCTATACGTCAAACGAGACAGTGACTCAAGTGCTGGGATCAAGTCCAGGCAACCGATTGAGAGAGCGCTCCATTAATTCCAGCTGAGAACACTTCATTCTCCCATTTGCGCTCTCCCACACAGCCAAACCGACCACCTCCACCTCCCAACACCATGAAGACCTTCTCCATCATCGCAACCGCTGCTGCCTGCTTCGCCGCCACGCAAGTCGCTGCTTATGATGAAACCACGGCCTGCCCCGACACGGAACTGCTCAAGCTCATCGCACTTGCCAGCGTGCCAACGGTGACGCAGTGCGAGACCGACTCGGGATACAAGTTCATTCCGCCGGCCGGTGTGCCCACTGACAGCGAGGTGCTGCTCATGTGTCTGTCGTCGGCTTGCAACTCCACCATCACGGCTTTGCTGGCCCTCAAGCCAAGCGACTGCGTGCTGACGGTCGGCAGCGTGAGCCTCAACGTCTTGGAGCTCGCCGAAAGCTACTCGACCAAGTGCGCGGCGCTCGCCTAGTCCTTCACATGGAATTAACGTGCCTTGTGCCATTCGCTTCCGGCCGGGATCACGCGACGGCGCTACAGTATGCATTCAAGTATCAGTTTGTGCATGTGATTTGCCAAAAAAACAATCAACTCTCGGCATTTTTGAATTCTTTGTTCGTCCATTTCTCATTCCGATAAACAGCGTCACTGACATGGATCACTTGCCCTCGAAACAGGAGTCGAGACGCTGGATGGTCTTAGATATTGGCAATAAGAGCCAAAATTCAGTGAATCACAAAGTCTACCGGGAGCTTGGTTCGACTGGGTGAAAAGAGCCTTTAGCCGACACGGACCGGATGCGCTTCTTAGATCGCACTGACGACGACGAAAGGTAGTTTTCGTAGCGAACGGCGCCACGCAGAATAACCGCGTCCGAGTCTGAACTTTTCCACAGGCGAAGCAGAATCCGGAGCATCCACGATCCCATGATGAACAATCGAGCGACAAAGAATGGCAGCACTTGAAGTGTCACGACGCGGCCGCCGACCACACTTGACCAAATCGCGTGTCCTTGAGGCGGATTCATACCGACGACTAATATGCCAAACAGAATGAGCACGATGCCCACGAGAAGCACGACAGTGACTGGGATGGCATAACGGACACGAAAGCGGAGCTTGGTTTTCATTAGTGGTGTGAGAGCATCAAGGCAAAAGACCCACTGCATCCAGATCCAGCAGCTCGCGAGCCAAAGGCAGTAGTTTCGATCCCAATCGTACATGCTTGCAGCGGACAGATGGGTCACAGTTGATTGAATTGAGTAGAATACGAAATCAAACGATGTGAATAAAGACTGGAGCAGATTCCGCTGATAACAAGCGATGAATATAAGCCAAAAGCTGACAGAACATGCAAATGCAGCAATCGAAGTGACTAAATCCGCCGTAGCAAACAAATTTCCTGTCGGTGTAGTTGAATTGGGTTTGTTGACGAAATACGATGATAGCATTAACAATCCAAATCCTGCGAAGCCCAATAAGTATATAATCCCTATGAATGAGCGCGGAAATGGTTTCGTGGAAGAGATGGAAGCAGGGAACACAATATTTCGGGCATCATAAATTATGCCTGAGCGTACGAACTGAAGTCGCTGCAAATGGCTTGTTGAAAGATCACAGCTGGAGCTTCCTCCTCTTGATCTCATCACATCCAGGGAATTACTCAAAACAGCGACTTGTGATGAACACGGGGAAAGCTTAGCTCGGCACCGGAGAACTACGCAATCGATGATTGTATTTCGGGTTGATGATAGAATCGTTTTGCGCTTGCGGTAAACGATTTTCGCAAGCAAAATAATAAAGGTCGAGGAACCGTTCACGACGTAATCGATAGCTGAAACATCGTATACGTTGGTTCCGTCTTTGTACTGCCATAACGAGTTCCCATGCGGCTCATCCACCCTGTTAAGCAGGAGACATACCGTCCAGGACAATACCCCAGCCAAACCAATTGCCGTGAAAATAGTGAAACGACGAATCCCACGTAATATCGCATCGATGCAGACAACGTTCGTCCAGCCCACCATGTTTGTGACAGAAATCAGGGTGCGGATATCCCCGAAGACAATTCCATAAAATATGTTTGTCAGCACATTCACCACGCAAAAGAACACTGCGTTGTCTTCCCGAAGTACCAGACGCACCACTTCGAATCGCAGGGAGCCAAAGGCTACAAGGAAGACCGGAAGTATCAATAGGAGCACAAATATAGCCGTGATGCGTGCTGCGGGTGCACTTATATACGCCATCGCGGTGCTTAAGCCCATTCCAACCGCATAGCCGAACGCCATGGGTCCTTGGAAACGTTCAATCGCGTTACTAACGAAGCGGAGAGCATCTTCAGACAAGAAACGCGAATTGATTGAGAGAGAAAGATCAACAACTGGCAGCGCTGATGACGGGACGAACTCATAGAACCACGACGAATCGATCGTCCCAACACCGATCCTTGCCATGCAACCTTTGAGCAATGATATATATGTGCAGACGCTAAAACCATACCGTCAAGTTCGACGGCTCAGTCTAAAAGTAGACCAATTTCATTGATCGTCTTTGCCACGCACCATTGAGGCGCAAACGTAAAGATTATGTCGTGTTCTGATCGGACTTATCAAATTCATTTATATTCCAGTGAAGCGCATTCAACCAAACAATGACGCAAAGGATCACCATTGAAGTAAACCGAAACAAGTCACGGGCATGATACAGACTTGTGGATAAAACGCAACACTTGGCTATCTCTCTCTCTCTCCCGCTCCAAATGGACACTGATAGTAGCAGGAGGTAGACTCAGTCTCCACCAACCGTACGTCTTGTAATCGCAACACGTGGCTGCGAAGGATTATCTTCCTCATGGACGAATGAACGAGTCATTTGCACTCTAGACGAGTCCCTACAACACGAAACCCATCTCGTAGAACTCGCTATGCCTCTGCGAGTACTCTGCTTGCATGGGTTTCGTACCAACCACCGCGTGATGCTCGATCAAACGCGTGATCTTCGAGCACTTCTGGGTAAAGACGCCGAGTTCGTGTTCCTCAACGGCCCCATGGAAGCTGAAGGCGACTCGGATGCGACAATTGAACGCGTGTACGCAGAGTACAAGCCGTTTTTCGAGTGGTGGCGCCAGCGCACACCTGGTGGATCCGGTATCAAGGATGCAGCTGAGGCTGCCAAGGCGATCCAGCTGTCCAAGACTGGAGAACAACAACACTCGGCAACCGAGTACATCGGCCTGGAACGATCGATTGCCCACGTGGACGAGCAGATCCGCAAGCAGGGCCCATTTGATATCCTGCTGGGATTTTCTCAGGGCAGTGTCATGATCACTTTGCTGACGATGTGGTACCTAAAGCAGCAGAAGCCGCGTCCATGGAAACTTAATCTCCTTTTCAACGGCTATCGAGCATACGGAACAAATGCCCAGTACCTCTTTCAAGGCAGCGACGCCCAGCAATTGATGGTTCCAGTGCCGTCAGTGCATGTGCTCGGTCAAAAGGATCCGCTTTGTGCTGAAGGCGAACGACTCTCGGCTTTGTATCAGGCCGAGTCTACTTTGGTTCTGCATCACGATGGTATGCATCGATTTCCATCGCGCAAGAGGAATCCGGAGGTGTACAATGCGATTTTGCATGCGATTCAGCAGCATTGCTCGTTCAAAGTGCACACATTTGTTTTCGCCCGCTTGTAAGATTCTAGAAAACAGGCAAGAGCGTTCCACACTTGGTTAAATAAATGAACCGAACAATGAGTTAATGTTCAGTCGTCTTGCTGGAGATCCCTGAATTATCAATGGTGCTAGATGCCGGTATTGCATGCGAATTTGTGTCTCTTCTTGATATGGATCGTATGCGCGGACCAATTTTTCCAATATCCGACATGTAATTCTCGTACGTGACTGCTCCACGCAGAATGATGGCGTCGGCATTGGAGGCATAACGAAGTCGGATCAGTAAGCGAAGCATCCACGTCGCCAATATCACCAGGCGCCCCATCAAGGACGGCAGAATACGGAACTGAATAGAGTAACCAAACAGGGAAATCGACCAGGTCGCTCGGTCTTCCACGATGCTCATGCCAGTGAAGAGAATGCTATTAACCAAAGCCAGGTGTCCAATCAACATCAACGCCACAACGGGTACGGCATAATGCACATGAAAACGAAGCTTGGTCTTCATGGCTGGAGTGAGCGCGTCCAAGCAAAATACCCAGTGAGTCCACGCCCAGGACGAAATCAGCCAAAGGCAATTGATTTGACGCAGATCGCCTAAAGCTGCAGCTATGAGGTGCACCGCAGTCACTTGAAGTGAGTAGAACACAAAGTCAAATGATGTTAGCAGAGACACGAGCAAGTCGCGTTGGTAGAACGCGAAGAAGACCGAACAGAATGTGGTTGTACAAACAAATGAGCATATCGTGGCTGTTCCATAGTGTGACTTGGTTCGCTCAGCTGACGTGGTTGAGTCATAGCAGATCTCGTAAGCCAAAGCAGACAACGATGCAAATCCTACGACACCCACAAGATAGAGCGTGATCAACAGACTTCGGGGAAACGCGTTCTTGGTCGAGATTTGTGTGGGGAATATTATTCTCCTTGCGTCATAAGCGAAGCCCGGGTGTGCGTACTGCAGCTGCTGCAAATGCGTCACTGGTCCAAACCCGAAAGGACCGACGCCATTGAGAGCCAATACTGAAGAGTTCTGTCGCTCGGGTTGAAGCTCGAGACTGCTCGTAGGTGCGAGCTTCGTGCGACATCGGAAGATCGCGCACTCAATAACAGAGCTCCGCGTCGCACGCCGCATAGACTGACGTTTGCGGTAAATGATCTTAGCCAACAAGACCCCGATCGTGGAGTAGCCATTCACGACATAGTCACTAACGGAGACGTTGTAGACTGTCGAGCCTGCTTTGTATTGCCACAAGGATTCGCCGTGGGTCTGATCGATTCGATTCAACAGAACGCAACACAGAAACGACACGACGCTAAACAGCCCAAGAATACTCAACTGAGTAAGGCGCCGGACTCCGCGCAGTCTCGCGTCAATTAGAACAATATTTGTGATACCGAGAAAGTCGACGATAACAACCATTGCGCGCAGATCGCCGTACATGATTCCGTTCAGGATCTGGGTCGCAATGTTGGTAAAGCAAAAGAACCAGACGTTGTCCTCACGAAGGACGAGCCTCACCATCTCGAAGCGCAAGTTGCTCATACCTCCGAGACCGAGTGGAATTCCTGTTATCAGCGCTACCACGGAAGCAAATCGTCCCACAGGCGCCTTCATGTATGGAAGCGCAATGCACATACTGATCGCGATCGTATGGCTGAATAAGAGAGGTCGATAGTACCGCGTCAAAACGCGTTCGACCCAGCCAAGCATCGTATCCGGCAGAAACCACGATTTGAGTGACAACGAGAGATTGACCACGGGCAGCGGTCGTGACGGCACCAATTCGAAGCACCATTCTGGGTCCGGCGGCCCTGCGGCGCTGACTCTTGGCATTGCAGCGTTTGTTGCTTTGTTGGTGACAGACCATACGGCTATCTTCACGATATGGCACTATAGTTAGAATGCACGCGCGATTCTTGTTGCAAATCTATTGTCGTACTGCGATAAGAGTCAAATGCGACCGAACTGGCACCAGTTTGGTTTCGCTCTGGCCTTTTCTAAAAAGATGTTGCTTTTGGCAACTGCAGCGGGATTCAACAACTTGCTGAAAAAGCAGAAGAGCCGCTCATATGATGATCTTTTCTCCAATTTCGACACCATCAGCCCACTCCAGTAAGTTCCACATTGGCAAGGGAATGATGGAAACTAGAACCACGCGGAAGTTGACTTTGCTTTCACGGTTAGCATTGACGCATCCAGACATAAGGCCCAGTGAATCGAAGAGATGAAATAGGCGAGATGGGCCGTTGTCACCTCAAATGAGTTGGAAGTCGAAATATAATATCAACAGCAGGATAACCAGGGCACACTAGTCGCAAATGAAGAAAACTAATAAACGGGCTCACACCATTGTAAATCAAAGATGACAAATTCTGTTTCCCGAATTGACATTCCTCGCTGCCCGTAAGCATGAGTCTCGTGCAACATCAAGAGGCCGCGCACCATAGAATGCAATCATAACCACATAATATCATGGGCTACTGGGATTGTAGGTGGGACGAGATCAATATCGAAACTGATCGTCTGCGTGACTTAGTCGTGTCGATTTCCGCCGTATAGCATTTGTATGTCACAGCTCCATGTGGGATGACGGCATCTGTATTCGAGGCATGGAAAACTCGCACCAGTAAGCGCAGCTTCCACATTGCCAGAATCATTAGACGCGCCACGATAAAAGGCAAAACATGGATCTGAATGTAGTGTCGACCGAACAAATGGAACGGCCAAGCCTCTCGATTTTCCGCGATACTCACATTTGCAAAGAGAACGTCTCCAATCAACATCACGAACACAATAGGCACCGCAAAATACACCTGGAATCGGAGCTTGGATTTTGCGATTGGAGTGAGTGCGTCAAGACACAGTACCCAGTGAGTCCAGACCCAGGAAGAAATGAGACACAGGCAGCTGGCTTGGCTCAAACCACTTGGAGCGAGTAAAACACAAAGTCAAAGGATGTTACGAGCGACATGAGTAGGTCACATTGATAGCATACAAAGAAAGCCGAGCAGAATGAGACCATGCACACAAACGAATACGCTGTGGCGAAGGATTATTCTGTACATCTTGGCTCTGTCGAAGTAGTTGAGCACAAACCAATCGCATACACCACAGCAGAAACCGATGCAAATCCAGTGATACCCACAACATACAGTAAAGACAACAGAGCTTGTGGGAACGTTTGCTTACTGGAGATCCGCACAGGAAACATGACCTTCCTCGCATCGTATACACACCCTGATCGTACGTGCTGCAGTCGCTGTAGGTGTATGATGGGTCCGATTCCAATCGGACTCACGCCGTTGGGAATCAATGATGACGAGTTTTGCCTCTCGTGCAGATACTCCATACTGCTTGTAGGCGAGAGCTTCGTGCAACAACGAAATATCACACACTCGACGACCGAGCTTCGAGTCGCGCTTCGCGAGGCTTGTTTCTTGCGGAAGATAATCTTTGCCAGTAGGATCCCAATTGTAGAGTACCCATTTTACCACATAGTCACTGATGGAGACGTCATAGACTCTCGATCCCGCTGTGTATTGCCATAAAGATGTTCCGTGAGGTTGGTCGATCCGATTCAAGAAAATACAGACCACCAGCGTCATGATGCTGAGCAGTCCTATAAGACTGAACTGCGTCAGTCGTTGGTGCCTAGTAACTTTGCATCGATTAGCACGATGCTTGTGATGCCGAGAAAACCAATGATAACCAAAAAGCGGCTGATGATACCGCCTCAGAAATCGTTCAACCCGAGGAACATGGATTTCGGTAGGAGTCGAGCATTCAGAGACTGCGAGAGGTTGACCACGGGCAGCGCTCAGAAAGGTATCATTTCATAGCACTTTGGGTTCAACAACGCAGCGACGTGAACCTTTGCCATCGACTAAGGCCTTCTCAAGCGAGACAATTACACAACGGTTCTGGTGCGGCTGGCAAATTGCTTCTCGATCTGCGGTTTCCAAAGACGCTTTCTAAAGTTAGTTGGAACATGAACAAGTGAATGCAAACGCACCTAAAACCAGACGCAAGCGTGTGGACTGAATTACTGTAGCCAGTTTCTTTACGATGTACTTCCCAGCGGGTGCGCCGGTCACGTGAGCAAGGAGATCACAGTCGAGCAGTTGGGTCCACTCTGACGAAACAGTGCTGCTCAATCGATCGTACGATAGCATCGTAGGCAGCAGGATCTCGCTTTAAAGACGGGAAGCGATGACCACCGTCATGCTCGAGCACCAGCTTCTTGACAGATCCGTCGGCGGATCGCTCTTCGTACATCTGAGCCAGCTTGTGGCTCTCTTCATATAGCGGATCTTTCTTGCTCGTGATGTGAATGGATGGAATGGGTACCAGCAAGTCTTGTCCGTCCTCTGCCACGAAGAGCGAGCGAACGGTTGTGCCACGTACGCGCATGCCGCCAATGCAGATGCTCAGCTTCCAAGGAAGCTCGTTGTCGACGTGGCGGCGGTACCACATCACGAGACTTGTGAGCACGACCGTGGCTTGCGAGAAGGCCACAGCAATGTCGAATGGACCGAGCTTCTGGATCTGGTCGTGTACCATTTGAACCGTGTCTGGGAGCCCATCGTAGGTCAGGCTCCATTCGTTCGCCGGCCCGGCCTTCTCCGCCGCGCTCTTGGTCATGCCAGCGACGCTCTCGGCGTCAAACACGACGTCTTCGTGGTTCGCAGGGATGAGCCACCACTCGTAGAACGGCTTGTGGTTCGCGTAGATCTTCTCGATGATAGCGTCGGACGCGCCGTTGGCCTCGTGCGGTCCATTCAGGAAGACGAACTCGGCGTTCGGACCCAGAACGGCACGCAGATCGCGCGTCTGGTCCTGCATGATCTTCTGGTTGGTGCGGAAGCCGTGCAGACAAAGCACGCGCAGTCTGCGTGGGGAAGGAGGCGTAGATGCTGAGCTGCTGCTGCTGGCCATGGCTGGTGCTTGAGGCTCTGGGCTTGGCTAGGCTTCAGGCGCAATTGGCCGATCGGAGAGCTCACTTGCTGACGTCAACACCAGATGCTTGTCAAACTCCCGCCTGGAAATATTACCACTGATCTGTCGTAAAATACTGATCTTCCATTTTACTATAACACCCATGCTTGTCAAAGGCGCGCTCTTGCATCTGCCACTGGGGACGAGCAGTGCTGCTGGATCATGCGCACGATGGCGTCGTAGGCTTCGGGGTTGTGCTTGGCGGAGGGGAAGCGGTGTCCGCCTTCGTGCTCGACCACGAGCCGCTTGCTGGAGCCGTCTCGATGGTGCGCTTCGTACGCGTGGACCAGCTTATGGCCCTCGGCGTAGAGCGGGTCCTGCTTCCCGATAATGTGGACGGACGGCATGGGAACCAGGATCTTCCGTCCGTCGTCGGTCTCGAAGAGCGAGCGCGCGTTGATCGTAGTGACGCGAGCACCGCCGACAATGATGTTGAGCTTCCACGGCACGCTCTGGTGGTGCTTGCGGTACCACATCGTGAGGATTGTGAGCAGAACAGCGCCTTGCGAGAAGGCCACGACCACGTCAAACGGACCAAGCGCTTGGATGCGCTCATTGGCGTACTCGATGGCCTCGTGGACGCCGTCAAAGGAGACGTTCCAGTCCTCATCTGAGTCGGCTTGGTTGATGACATTGGCGGCCTGTTGAGCGTCAACGACGTCCAGTCGCCACCACTCGTGGAAGGGCTTGTGCTCTGCGTACACGCGCTCCACCATGGGGTCCGAGTCTCCGTCGGCGTCCAGCGGTCCGTCCAGGAAGACGAACTCGGAGGCGTCGCCTTCGCTCATGACTCTGCGCAGCTCCCGCGTCTGGTCGCGCATGATCTTCTGGTTGGTGCGGAAGCCGTGCAGACACAGCACGCGCAGCTTGCGCGGCACAGAGAGAAGCTGCTGCATGACAAGTCGATTCAATTTATGGAACACATATTGGCCCCAATTCCCGTAAATTACGCCGAACTTCAAGTTAAACGCTTGCTAAACGGGCTCAAATTATCAAAATGCCCATAAGGGAGGACAATTGGTTTTCTTTCTATGGGTATTTTAGCAACGCTGCAGACGAATGACACTGAGATGAAGAAGAATGGGATCTATCTACAGGCGCGAGAGCACGAGCTGCGTGTCTGCGACCATCAGATGCTGGTGGATCATGTGCGCCAGGTCAGCGTACAGCTGCTTGTACTTGGCTGGCGTGGGGAACTTGTGGCCGCCGTCGTGCTCCAGCACCACCTTCTGGAACGGACTGCCGGCCGGATGGTCATCGTACATGTCGGCGAGCAGGAGCGAGTCCTGGTAAAGCGGATCCTTGCGCCCTGCGATGTGGATGGATGGGAACGGCACCGGGATCGGGTCTCCCTCGGAGGTCTCGAACCACGGCCGGCAGTTCACAGCACGCACACGCACACCGCAAAAGCACACGCAGAGTTTCCAGAGGCGCACCTTTTGCTTGAGCAGATACCACATGGAGAGGATCGTTAGCAGCACCGTGCCCTGCGAGAAGCCCACGACCACATCGAAGGGTCCCAGCTGGCGCAGCTGCTCGTCCATGTACTCCAGACACTGGTCCAGGTCCTCAAACTCGAGCGTCCAGACCTTCTTCTTGTCCGGGAGCTCCTGCGCCGCCGCGGCGTCGTCGGCTTCTTCGCGCTCGAGGTACTTGGCCTGCCACCACTCGTAGAACGGCTTGAACTCTGCGAAAATGCGCTCGACGTTCACGTCCGTCGGGCCGCGCGCTTCGAATGGAGCGTTGAGGAACACGAACTCGGCGTTCGGGCCCATGGCCTCGCGCAGACCGCGCGTCTGCTGCTCCATGATCTGCTTGTTCGTGCGGAAGCCGTGCAGACACAGCACGCGGATCTTCTTGGGCGGCAGAGCCATCTGCTGCGTAGTGGCGACTGGTGCAGCAGCGGCCATGATAAGGGGATCTGGATGCGGGGACTAATGCGCGAGTGACGCTTGGAGGCTCAGGCGCATGTACCGCCGGGCGAAGAAACGTTTGACGTCATCTTATGCCGTAAAACGCAATGAAACGCGTGCTGATTGGCTGTAATGTAGAGCGTTTGCATCATTTTGGCCACTCAGGGGTACGATCTAAAATTAGTCACCCAATTGAAAAGCTGGGTTTTGATACAGTTATGACCGCTCTGCGTCACTGGGACATGAGGCTGAACTCCATCCATGGATACCGGACGAATATGACGGTCGCTCTATTAGTGGTCGTGCTTGATGTCAAAGTGGGTGAGAATGCGATCCGCCATGGCCTCGTACATGTGAGCATAGCGCTGCGCACTGGGGAACTTGTGGCCGCCGTCGTGCTCCAGCACCATCTTCTGGAACGAGTCGCTCTGGTCGGCGTACATGTCTGCCAGTAGCAGCGACTCCTTGTAGTACGGATCCTTCTGGCCAATGACGTGGATGGACGGGAGCGGGATGGTGACTGGACTATCGTCGCCTTCGCTCTCGAACCAGGGCTGGCAGTTCTTGCCGCGAGGCCGCACGCCACCGACGCAGACGCTCAAGTCCCACCACTTGGTGTTCTGCGTGCGCAAATAATACATTGACAGCGCACTCATCACGACGGATCCCTGTGAGAACCCGACAGCGACGTCAAAGGGTCCGTGTTGGTTCAGCTGCTCGTCGACAAGCGCCAGAGTGTCGTCGAAGCCCAAGTATTCGTAGCGCCATGGTCCCTTAGTAGCATTGGCAGATGCATCAGGAATCGCACTCTCTTCCTCCTCTCTGGCGCTGTCGCTGGCTGTCGTACCCCCCAACTTGATGCCATCGATTTGGTACCACTCGTAAAACGGCGCGTCCTGCGCATGATGCTTGAGCACGCTGGCGTCCGTGTCGCCGTGCGCCAAATGCGGGCCATTCAGGAACAGGTACTCGGCGTGGTCACCCAGCGCCTGTCGCAGACCGCGCGACTGGTTCTCCATCACCTTGGCGTTCGTGCGGTAGCCATGCAGACACAGCACGCGCAGCTTCTGAACTCCCGCCATCCCTGTCGACTGATGAGAGGAGCTGTTGACGTCAGATCACCAAAGTCAAGTATACAAATCTGAATCTGAGACACTATACATGATGACCTGATGACAGATAGTGGGTGAAAAAATAACAAATTATCAAAATACAGCGGAACGGCCAAAAGATCGAGTAGTGACATGGCACTGTTCCGAGTGTAGCTACTCGAGTCCGATTCGAGAGAAAAAGCGGATCCGGAGGGGGCGAGTGGGAAGACGCGGACGCTGCATCATGGCCAAAGCACGCTCTCGTACGTCCGCATGCGCACGCCATCTGTGCCTGTGGCTGAATACTAACTCAGGCTTCTTTCTCCTTGCGTCTCGCTCTGTGCAGGATACCTCTTTGGACTCATCTTCACGTTCTCAGGCTTCGTTTTCACCGTAAGACGCTCGCCAAGCCTCGCTCTGTGCGACTATAGAACGCTGAACTCACTTTGATGGGGATATGGGGCACGTGTGTTGTGATTAGCTGATCATCGGTGCGCTGCTGAAGCTGCAGCCACTGTTCATGCATGGCGCCAAGTCGCCAGAATCCACGGCGCGCTCCTGTTTTAAAGCTGGTACGCATTGCGTTTCAGACATATATCTCTGCATGCATTATGCGTGTATAGACGAGCTCTTTCCTGATGCTCTATCTCTATCGTGGTGTCATTCTCCAGCGGCATTATATGCAGCGCTGGCTGTGATGTTCTACTTGTTATTGCTGCGCGAAAAGTCGGGCTCGAGCGCTACGCTGAGCACTCTGGTGTCCAAAGCCGTCGTGCGTGAGAAGACCTACTACGAGATCACGGACTCGGAAGAAGAAGCGCCGCTGATGCGCGACATGTCTCCGAGAGGCCAAGGCTACGGCGACCACCTGTGAACTCCGCTCCAGCGTTTGGCAATCTAAGTTTTTGATTTAGGCATCGTTCATGCGCAGAAGGATGGGAGTCGAGCCCCTCGAGCGACAAGCAGTATGTAACATACAATACATTGCCGGATGACAGCCATTGGCACCATGCTTGGTGTGTCTCAGGAGCGGATCCACCAGTTTAACCTAGCCCCGGTAGTGGATACGCTTTTGCCAGCGGATCCACTCGTTCAGACGTGCCCAATGGCGGAGGAAGATGAGCAGCAGGAGGACGTGGTGCGCCATGCGATGGACCAACGACCAGCGCTAGAAGGCGAGCCTGAGTGCGTGGTGAGTGCTGACTGAGCTCTATGTCTATGCTGTCATGGATCCCTGTCTTCACGCTCTCTATTTATTAGATCTGTGGGCGCTATGGCGAGTACGTCTGCGATGCCACGGACGAAGACGTGTGCTCCCTTGAATGCCGCGACGTCTGCCTCGCGCGGGCGCAAGCAGCAGAGCAGAGGAAGCAACAGACCAACTATGAACGCGCGAGAGCCGCTCAACTGCGTACACGGCTGAATATCCGAGTACGTGAAGACGGCGCCCAGGAGTCCGGTGCTCCTCCGCCGGTTGTCGAGTTCAGCGAGTGCGAACTGCCTCAACAACTGTGGGCAAACATGCAACGAAACCAGTTTGAGCGCCCTACGCCCGTTCAAATGCAGATGCTCCCATGCGCTCTAAACGGCCGCCATGTGCGTAGTATGCTCTTATAGCAGGATTGTTTGCATATCCCATGCTAACATTTGCGAGCTCACTTCCAGATCTTGGTCAGCGCACCGACAGGAACAGGCAAGACTGCGGCGTTCCTCATTCCGATCATCGCGCAGATTCTGCGAAAGCGCGAGGAGGAAGAAGATGAAGATGATCGAGCGTTGTCAGTTCCTCTTGCATTGATTCTGGTGCCCATTCGTGAGCTCGCCATGCAGATCGAGACGGTCGCCAAGCTTCTGATGCAGGGTATTGCTCACATGAAGACGGCGCTGCTTGTTGGCGGGATGCCGATGCCTCCTCAGCTGCACAGACTGCAGCAAGGCGTCCAAATCATAATCGCAACTCCAGGACGTCTCATCGATATCGGGAAGAAGGATTCAGAAGCGCTTTTTCTGGCGAATATTTCGTATTGCGTGATCGACGAAGTCGATATGATGCTTGATATTGGCTTCCACGCTCAAATCGCCCAGATCGTTGGCTCACTTCCTCCAATTTCGGCCAAGTTGCAAATGATTTTCGCCAGCGCAACCGTTTCCACAGACGTAGAAAACCTTGTCAAACGGCTCTTGAAGGACGAGCAACAGCCCCAAACCTTTGTCCGAATTGAAGTCGGGGGAATTGAATCCACCCCAACGTCTTCTTCCATGTCAAGTGGGCCTTTGTTGAGTGTGAACGTGAAACAGCAAGTTATGTGGGTCGAGAACAAGGCCAAGAAGCAACAACTATTTAAATTTCTCAAGGAGAAACAACAAGAGCCTACAGTAAGTAGAACTCTTGCTCTCAAGTATGCGTACGTCCGTGGATCTAACTACTGTTTATCAGTTGGTGTTTGTAGATTCCAAAGTCGGTGCTGATATGCTTGCAGAGGCGATTTCAAAGGCTTGTAATGTACCAGTTGCTTCTATTCATGCGGGCAAATCGCAGCAAGACCGTCTGACGGTGCTTGAATCGTTTGTGAATCAAAGTGTGCTGGTGCTGGTGTCCACCAATGTATTGAGCCGTGGAATGGACCTGCTTCATGTCCAAAATGTCGTGATTTTTGATTTTCCCAAGCGCGTTGAAGATTTCATTCATTTGGCTGGACGGACCGGAAGACAAGGACAAGACAATGCAGGCAGTGTCTTGTGTATGGTAAATATGGACAATCGAGCAGTCTTCAGTGACCTAGCACACTTGCTTCGACGCAGTAAAATCTCGATTCCCAGGGATATTTACAGATCGCTGCACTCGGAGAGACGCAATGCGCAAGCGCAAGCGAAGGTTCTTGTCGTGAATGAATCCAAGCGTGCATTTCGCATTCGTGAGAAAGTGGATAACGAAATTAGAGTATCTGCTATTGAATGGAAACAATGGGGTAAACACCAGTCCAAGCGCCAGCGAACTATGACACACATGTGATAAAAACTGTGGAATGGAAATTTGTCCCTCCACCAAATGAGCAATGTGATTGAATTTTTACGTCATGTTAGAGAAGACCACGATTTGGTTCATTCGAAATTGGCAGTTCTTGTCTTTATGGTTCTTATCTTAAACGGTGATTGGAGCTGGCTCAACGCGCTGACGCTTACGCGGAGCACGCGACACACGTCGCGAACGCTGCGTCCTCTGGGCTGACTGGAGATTTTGCCCCATGCGTGCAGAATTCAGCATGTAATTACTGTATGCAAGAGTTCCACGCAGAATGATGGCGTCTTGATTGGATGCAGTAGTCATTCGAAATAGCACGCGGATCATCCAAATCAAAAGCGACTCCATTCGTTGCATGATAAATGTCGACGCGTGCACTTCAAACCGATAGCTGGAGACACTAGCAGTCCAAATTTTATCGCTGTTTATAATCTGGTTATTACCAGAGTATATCATGACCAGAATAAAAAGGCATCCAAGTGCGAATAGCACCACAATTGGAATTGCAAGTTTGGTATGGAACCGAAGTTTCTTCCGCATCACGGGCGTGAGTGCATCTAAAGTCAATGCCCAGTGGATCCACAACCATGACACGGACAAGCAGAGACAATATCTAGGCTCCCAGTCGTGCAATGTTGCAACAACGTAATGCACGATACTCAATTGAATCGAATTGAAAATGAAGTCAAACGAGGTCACAACATCTTTGAGCAAGTCTCGCTGGTACAATGCTCCAAAGATCCCACAAAAGACGCATGTGCAGACTAGTGAGACCCAACTCAAAGTTGCTCCTATCGAGCTTACCGTTGAATTTTCGTTGATGCCAAGCATCAACGCCAGTGTTATCAAACTGATGCAGCCAGTTGCGTAGATGAAGATCAGCACAGGATATGCAAACGAATCGCGAGAAATCAGTTTGATTGGGATAACTGTCTTCCGTGCATCGAAGAGAACTTTCTCATTCTCAAACGCCATTTGCTGAATCCATGGTGGTCGACGTATACTTGGCTTCGGTGCTGCCACTACGACTTGGAGCATTGCGCTGCTCACAAGCTTGACACGACACCGATACACAACGCATTCGACCGCGGTACCTGTCTTCTGGCGTCGTATTGATTTGCGCATTCTATACAGGACTTTAACAATTAAAACGACCAGAGTTCCGGATCCATTGGCTACATAGATACTTGCGGAGATCCAATGAACATAGCTTCTTGTTGAATATTGCCACAGTGAAACCCCATTCATTTGGTCGATACGATTTAATCCTGCCACTACCGCCAGCACCATCGTATTGGCCAGCCCCAGAACCGAGAGATTGGCAAAGGCGCGGATGCCACGAAGTCGCGCGTCAACGAAAACCACGTTGGCAAAATTGATCCAATCCACGAGTGACCGCAGAGCACGCAGATCCTGAAACATTATGGCAGTGAAGAATTGCGTTACGAAATTGACCGCGATGTAAAACCAAAAGCTGTCTGTGTGGAACAACGACCGTACTACTTGATACCGCAGCGCTCCCAGACTTCCGAGTCCAAGAGGAAGGCACAACACAGCAGCAACCACGGCTGCGATTCTTCCTGTCGCGGCATCAACCATGGGAATGGAGATTGAGAGTAGCATCGATACTGCATAGCAGTAAAAGAACAGAACATTATGCTGACCAAGAAAGCGATTCACCTTGTATACCGTTTGCTCAGTCAAGTATCTGGACTTCAGCGACTGCGAGAGATCCAAGATCGGGAGAGGTTGGGAAGGCTGCAGTCGATACTGCCAATCCAGCGATATGACTTCATGAGGTCCCTTCCCGCTCATGGATCATCGGCGCGGGGGCTGATGTGGTCGCTTCGACCAGTGGTAAAATATTATGGAGCGGGTGTATAAATAGTGGTGGGCACGCTGCTCATGCCTCCTGCAGTTATTGGAGAAGTATCGATTTCCGAAGAAAACAAATCTATTTGTGAGTGATCATCTGTCTTGTGATTGTTGGATGATTGCCAATAATAGAACGGTCATAAGAGCAGCGACCCCATTGCATTTACAGCATCAATGGATTGTATGTCCGTCCATTTTCTGTTGACAAATGCGCGCGTGAAACTAGAATGTGATATCTTGGTAAATTTAAGCTACCTTTCACAATCAAGACACAAGAGTTATTGTGTTCTGCATCAGATGCGCGTATCGCCCAAATCGGTTCGAGTATTGAATGAAACAAGTCGTGCGTTTTTGATTCGTGAACAATTGGAATTAAAGAGAGTAATCACTTTGCCAAGGAAAACAAGTTTATTGTATTTTTTGGCACAAACCACGGGCATCTATCGGCATGTGCTAACCTTGATATACTCGGGTCCCATTAAATGGGCTAATATTTTTTAATGGTTCCTATTGATCAAGTCTGAATGATTTTCGGTGCTGGCTGGACACGATGAAATATACGCGGAGAACGTGACATCCGTCTCGAGCGCTTGGTTCTCTGCGCAGATTGAACATCCTGCCCCATTCGTGCAGAATTCAGAATGTAATTACTGTATGCAAGCGTTCCTCGCAGTATTGTGGCATCTTGATTAGATGACAGGACCAGTCTAAGCAGCATACGGACCATCCAGATCAAGAGCGATTCCAGTCGTTGAGTAAAGAACGTCAGTACATGCACTTCAATCCGATCACCAAACATGGGCCCAGTCCAAAGCAAATCATTACTTATGATCTTGTTATTGCCGGAGTATATATTTGCCAGAATAAAAAGGCATCCAAGTGCGAATAGCAGCACAATTGGAAATGCAAATTTGGTATGGAACAGAAGTTTCTTTCTCATCACGGGCGTGAGTGCATCTAAAGCCAATGCCCAATGGATCCACAACCATGACACGGACAAGCAGAGGCAATATCTAGGTTCCCAATCATCCAAGGCTGCAGCAACGAAATGCACGATACTCAATTGAATCGAATTGAAGATGAAGTCAAACGAGGTCATAACATCTTTGAGCAAGTCCCGCTGGTACAATGCTCCAAAGATCCCACAAAAGACGCATGTGCAAACTAGTGAGACCCAACTCAAAGCAGCTCTGCTCGAGTGATTCGGCGATTCTCTAATATCTATGATGCTGACTCCCAGAGTGATCAAACTTGTGCAGCCAGTTGCGTAGATGAAGACCAGCATCGGAAATCCAAACGGACAGCGGGAATCTAATTGAAATGGGAACAGTGTTTTTCGGACGTCGTAGAGATCTCCTTCTTGCACGCATACCATTTGTTGAATCCAAGGTGATCGTCGTATGCTTAACCTGGGGGTTGGCTGGCCGACTGGAACTACGCACATCGAGCAGCTCACCAGTTTAATACGGCATCGATACACGACGCAATTGACCACATTGCTTGTTTGCTGAAGCCGTGTGGACTTGCGCACTCTATACAAAAATTTGGTGATCAAAATGATCAGCGTTCCCAATCCATTGGCAACGTAGCTTCGTGCAGAGATCCCATGAGCATCGTCACTCGTTCCATAGTACCACAATGCATTCCCACTCGTTTCATCGATACGGTTTAGTCCTGCGAGAACGGCTAGCACTGTTGAGCTGACTAGCCTAAGTACCGATAAATTGGCAAAGGCGCGGATTCCGCGAAGTCGTGCATCCATGAAAACTACGTTGACGAAGTTGATCCAATCCACTACTGCCCGCAGGGCGCGCAAGTCGCTGAACATAATGGCACTGAACATTTGCGTGGCGGAACTCACCGTGATGAAGAACCAGAAGATGTCTGTGCAGAACAACGATCGCATGACTTGATATCGAGACTCCCAAGGCCAAGGGGAAGGCACAAAATAGCAGCAAGCACGGCTGCAATTCTTCCTGTTGCTACATCGACCAGTGGGACGGCAATCGACAGCAGCAATGATATCGCATAGCTATAAAAGAACAAGGCTTTGAACTCGCCAAGAAAGCGGTTCACCTTGTGAACCGTTCGGTCGGCGAAATAGCGGGACTTGAGCGATTGCGAGAGATCCAATACAGGCAGAGGTTTGGACGGCTCTATGCGATAATGCCAGTTCAGCGATATGGCTTCACGAGGCCCCTTCTCACCCATGAATCATCGCACGGAGACTGACGAGCACGGCGGCGGACTCTTTGCCTTCGTCCAGTAGAAAAGTATTATGGAGCGAGATTATAAATAAGTGGACTTGTTCAAGGCGAAAGTTTGAGTAAATCTATTTTCGGAATGGCGATCGAATCAACAGCTTGGATACTGCGTTCGCAACGCTCTTGAGTTTACGCAGTTTGGAAAAATTTCTGATTCTACTGAATTTGTTGGACGGCGTCCTTCTTAGCCGTTGTGATTGTTGGACGGGATCCAACATTTTCGTAAAAAAAAGACCATATATCCCTCTTCTGGATCTGTACCAGCTGAATATGAAGAGTTTAGATGCAATATCCAAAGTCGCAGACGTGTTTGCTGGACTGGACAGGTCAGCTTTCACAGTCGAGATACGAGAGTTGTCGCAGTGACTTTGGTACGTGGCTCTGAGGTAATCTGAGCCAAGCTCTCCAGACTCCCGATTGCGAAATGAGGGCAGACTTCGTGCAGCATGCGCACGACTGGCTTGTAGATGCCGGGGTTGCGCTTTAGGGATGGGAACCGGTGTCCGCTTTCATGCTCCAGGACAACCTTCAAGAGCGTATCCTGATCCCACGTTTGATACATGCTGGCGAGCTTGTGCGTCTCGTGGGAGATCGGATCTGCTTTGCCAATGAGATGCACGGATGGGATCGGCACCTGGAGCTGCGAGCCGTCGTCGGCCGTGAAGACTGAGCGTACAGTCGTTCCGTCCACGCGCATGCCGCTCACGCAGACGTTCAGCTTCCAGGGCACGCGCTGGTAGTGCTTGAGGTACCACATCGTGAGCACTGTTAGCAACGCAGTGCCCTGGGAAAAGCCAACAGCCATGTCGAAGGGCCCAAGCTCCTGAATCTTCTCGTGTGCGTATGCGATGGTCTCGTCCATGTGCTCGTAAGGTGCACACCAAGTGTCTTCGGAGCTGCGCTGGCTGATGAGGTCAACGATACTGGCAATGCCGCCCTAGACGCTGCTTGGGTCGATCGTCAGGTAGTCTTTCGGCATTGGCCACCACTCGTAGAACGGCTTGTGCGCCGCGTAGAAAGACTCAATGATGGAGTCCGACGGACCTTTGGCCTCCATATGTCCGTTGAGATAGACGAATTCAATCTTCAAGTCCCCGTACGCCTGCTGCAGCGTCTGTCGAAGGTCCCGCGTCTGGTCCGCCATGATCTTGCTGTTGGTGCGAAACCCATGGAGGCAGAGCACGCGTAGTGTCTTGGAGGCAGAATCATGCTGCATGATGCTCCGCGAGGTGAATTGGCAAGTGAGGCAATGAATTACAAGCTGAAGCATCGACCTTCGTTATCCATGGCCAACTCCACGACGTCATTGACAGACGTCAGCCTCAGCCTTCAAGATACGGACGACGCGTCGTGCGACGTGGTCGAATCAGCTAGAGGCACTCCACCGTACCATGTATGCGCCCTGCAAAAGAAATTGGGTTATGTGGCGCAAAAGCGAATCTTGCTTGAGTTGTCGCCAGCTGAGTTTGTATGCTGAATCTGAATACTGTGGTACCACGATTGACTTCATATCAGTATGCTTATGACGAAGCGGACAGATGAGAGCCGGTATCTGAATTCTGATGATGACGATACAAAACACTCCATCAAAGGTCAAGAAAAAAGCCCTTCATGACGCCAGACAAATAACTGTTCTGTTTAAATGGATATCTGGATCTACTATCTTGGAACGTGATGACGGATTCCTGACGCCAGCCTCATCTCTTGGCTGAAATGTGCATGCGAGCGATCTTGGCAATGAAGGCCAAACCGATTCATCTGTCTGGCTGGCGGTAGAGTGCGCGAAGTGATCGAGGCGGGGATTTGTTCACAGAATCGGCTAGCTGATCGTCCTGCTTGTCAGCCGTCAACGTGGCCGTCCAAACTCCAAAAGCGATGGCCAGTACAAGGAGAAGAAGAACGATGCTGACTTTGGCTTTGGGCACAAGATTGATCATTGCGTTGCTGGGGCAGTGGAGATGTCGAAGTGAACTGAACGCTTGGCTGAAAAATCACGAATGAAAGATCTCACTCGTGCCATATTAAACGCAGCGGTGCCGCGTGTTAAGCATACAACGTGCATTCCCGTCGCTGATGCTATTTAAATTCATAAATGCAATTGAATAACCCCTGAATTATTCATTACCGCCGCATGTGCCAAATCTATCAGCTGCGTTAGTCTTGAATATTTGAGTTGGACCTTCAAGTTTGACGAAACTCGCGACAAACGAGGGCACGCTTTTGCTTGTGATTCCAGTTGTGTACTATTTATTGAGTTTTCCTATGCAAATCACCAAACTTATGCGCATTGGCGTAGGCTTTATGCTTCATATAAGGTGGCGTATGATTTATGCTTCATATAAGTTGACTATATGACTTTCATAAAGGCTTTATCTATTCCAAAACGCTGTCTCGAAGTCAAAGTCGAGCAATGGATAGTGAAGTGGACTTGGACTGCCGTCTCTTTTGGGAAACTGGAGTCTCAAGTGAAGTCTGACGAATGACGAACTGGGGCCAGAGCTGAAGCAGTGCCTTCCGGATTCCGTTATACACCTGTGGAGCGAGTTTCACGGTGGGAAAGCTCTGACCGCAGTTATGAAACAGCGTCAGCCGCTTCGTGGATCCATGGTCGCCCCATCGTTCGTACATTTGGCTAAGCTTCAGACCTTCTTCAAACAACGGATCGTTCTTGCCAATGACGTGGATCGATGGAGTCGGCACAAGCAATTCTTCACCATCCTCCGCTTCGAACAACGCTCGAACGTTCTTGCCATGCACGCGCATGCCACCAACGAGGATGCTAAGCTCCCAGGGACATGGCTGCTGGCGCTTGAGATACCACATTGAAAGCGTCGTCAGCAGCACTGTGGCCTGGGAGAATCCAACGACAACATCAAATGGTCCCAGCGTCGTGATTTCTTGATGCAGTTGGGCAATCGTGTGTTCGATGCCTTCGTAGGTTGTGTACCATTCGTTCTCTTGATCGATGTCGCTCATGTCGGGAGAGGCGTGAGTTGCCAGTACATTGTCGATTCCCTGGTTCTGCAATCGCTTCGGAAGCTTCCACCATTCTCGAAACGGCTTGCAGCCAGCGTACAGCTCCTCGATCGCGTCGTATGATCCTCCAGCAGCCTCATGTGGGCCATTGAGGAACACGAATTCGGCGTTTGAGCCCAAGGTTGTGCGAAGATCACATGTTTGATGCTCCATGACGGCCTTGTTCATGCGAAAGCCGTGCACACAGAGCACTCGAAGCCTTTTTGAAGGAGCGATCTTCGTCATGCGATAGCTGGAGAGGTCATCAATCGCGTCCCACATTTGCTCGAGCTTGAAAGCCGTTTGGGAAATGAAGACTCAATGCAAGCTTCTCCTTCCCATTGCTTTCTGTCGTCATCAACTATGAGCATCACGTCTGCACGGACCATGATGATTCTCAATGGGCCAACTCTTCGGAGGATGAGCCGAGGTTGGCCCGTGGACTGCGCCAGCCTCTGGCATGTCGTATGGCCTCAGCCCTTCGTTGACGTGGCGCGTACGCTTTCATTGTGACGTCATCAACACAAAGCCACATAGCAAATGAGGTGGTGAAGCAACAATACAGTAATCTTCTAGATGTGGTATTCAGATGCCCAAGCGCCTGCACGTGCCATACACGGTTACGCGAAGCAATGAATACAAGTGCTACAAAGATCTCCGCAGATCTGCCTGCTTCTCATGTAATCGGGGAATTCGGTATCACTTGGTGCGTCGAGCCTTTCGCTGATACCGAAAACACTCGCTTCTTGACGTGATTCGTCGTTGACAAATAGTTTTCGTATCGAACTGCACCACACAGAATGAGTGCGTCGGCATCGGACGCTTTCCGCAGTCGAAGCACAAGGCGTAATGTCCACGTCATCAAGATGAATAAGCGAGAGACGAAGAACGGCAGCGCGTGTATTGTGATGTCACGGCCTAAAACTGTGCCCGACCAGAGAGCGTGGCCTTGCGGTGGATTCAATCCCAAGACAAAAATGCCGCCCAGGGTGAGCACAATGCCGAAAAGAAACATGGACGCGACTGGAATCGCATAGTAGATGTGAAATCGAAGCTTGGCTCTCATCATGGGCGTGATCGCATCCAAACCAAACAGCCACAGCGTCCAGAGCCAGTAGCTCACCAAGACCAAGCAGAAATCTCGTTCCCAATTGTACATCATCACCGCCACAAGATGAGTGCCAGTGGATTGAGCCGTGTAGAAAGCAAAGTCAAACGACGTGAGCAGAGACTTGAGCAGCTTCCGCTGGTAGCAGGCGAAGAAAACCAGATAAAAGATGACGGTGGATCCAAAGGCTACTCTCACAGTCAAGAATTTTGCCGTACTCGGTTTGACTTCATTCACGAAGTATGACGACGGGAGTAACAATCCGAATCCTGCGCAGCCCAAGAAGTAGACCAGTCTGGTAAATGCGCGTGGAAATGGGCGCTGGGACGAGATGGCAACAGGGAAAATGATCTTTCGAGCGTCGTAAACGTGATCGGGGCGAACGAACTCGAGTTGTTGCAGATGGTTCGTTGATAAGTCGATGGTGGAGGGTGCTCGAGCCATTCGGTTCATGGTCGCCACCTGTGATGTGCATGGGACGAGTTGTGTTCGGCACTGGAGGACGACACATTCAATGACCGCGTTCCGTGTCGATTTGTGGATTGACTGTCTCTTGCGATAAATGATCTTGGCCAGTAATATGATAAAGGTCGAAAGGCCATTGACGACGTATTCGATGGCAGAGACGTCGTACTCTGTATCGCCGTCCTTGTACTGCCATAAGGAGGTACCGTGCAGCTCGTCAATGCGATTCAGAACCATGTAAAGCATCCAGGACCAGGCCCCGAGCATTGCTGCCAAATTAAACTGCACAAAGCGGCGTATTCCGCGTAATAGCGCATCAATGAGCACAACGTTGGTCCAGCCGATGAAATTCATGACCGCTGCGCATGCGCGCAGATCGCTGAAAACGATGCCAATGAAAATATTCGTGACTGCGTTGATGAGGCAGAAGAAAATGACGTTGTCTTTGCGTAGAACCAGACAAACCAGTTCAAATCTCAGAGCGCTGAGGTTCGCAAGCCCAAGCGGCAAGGCGAAGGCCAGAGCAAGCACGGCTGAAATACGTCCAACAGACGCAGACATATACGGCACGGATACGCACAAGATCATGCCAATCGCATAGGCGCCCGCCAACGGTCCATGGAGACGCCGGATTATGTAACTCACAACGCGAAGAGAGTTTTCGGACAGCAATCGCGACTTGAGCGAGAGAGATAAATCCACCACAGGCAGCGCTGTCGATGGCACGAACTCATAGCACCACGCCAAATCGATGGGATCGACACCAACGCGTGCCATGACATGAATTCTGCGCACAGGTGTTTGAGCAGTTTATCCAAAATTAGATCCTCAAACCAAGACAAAATTGTGTGTCCATGGTCTGGTTTGGCTGCTTGTCTTGCGGCGATGTCCAAGCTGTTGTGCTGTGCACACAACCGAAGTAGCGATTTTGCGAGTCATGTGTGCATCAGAGAGTAATTAAAGGGGAATCCGCCGCCTTGCCATGAAGCTTTAAGTACCGCACGTCAGGGGGCAGTCGAAAATCATCGTGGCACCTTGTCCTCATGATTCGGTATCACATGATGCATCGAGCGACTCGACGTCAACAAGTAGTTTTCGTATCGAACTGCACCGCGCAGGATGACTGCGTCTGCATCTGAAGCCGTGTACAGTCGAAGCACAAGGCGCAGTTTCCACAGCAACAAAATGAACAAGCGAGACTCAAAGAACGGCAGCGCGTGCACCGTGACGCTACGGCCCATGACTCTGCCTGACCAGAGAGCGTGGCCTTGCGGGGGGCGCACGTCCAGGACAAAAATGCCACTGAGACTCAGTGTGATGCCACAAAGGAACACGGCTGCGACTGGGATCGCGTAGTGGATGTGAAACCGCAGCTTGACTCGCATCATGGGCGTGATCGCATCCAAACCAAACAGCCACAGCGTCCAGAGCCAGTAGCTCATCAAGACCACACACAAGTCTTGCTCCCAATCGTACATCATCACCACCACTAGATGGGTGACAGTGGATTGCGCCGTATAAAACGCGAAGTCAAACGATGTGAGCAGGGACTTGAGCAGGCTTCGCTGGTAGCAGGCGAAGAATACGAGGTAAAAGCTGGCAGTGCATCCAAAGGCTATCCCCGCAACTACTGAAGTGGCTCTACTATGCCTGGCACCATGCACGAAGTATGAAGACGGCAGTAACAATCCGAATCCTGCGCAGCCCAAGCAGTACACGACTCTGGTAAATGCGCGTGGGAATGGGCTCTTGGATGAAATCGCCACGGGCCAAACGATATTCCGGGAGTCATAAATCTGTCCCAATCGAACAAACTGCAGTTGTTGCAGATGGTTCCTGGACAAGTCAATGTTGGAGGGCGCTCGCGTCATGCGGCTCAAAATCGCGGTTTGGGACGTGCATGGAGCGAGTTTCTGTCGGCACCGAAGGACGACGCACTCGACCATCGTGTTCCGAGTCGATCTGTGGATCGATTGCCTTTTGCGGTAGATGATCTTGGCAAGTAGGACGAGGAACGTTGACATCCCGTTCACGACGTACTCGGTAGCAGAGACGTCGTACACGATATCTCCGTCCTTGTACTGCCACAACGAAGTGCCTCGCGGCTCATCGATTCGGTTCAAAAGCATGCATACCATCCATGACGAGGTCCCGATCAGCGCCGCCATGTTGAAGCGAATGAAGGTGCGGATGCCGCGCACCAACGCGTCGATCATCACCACGTTGGTCCAGCCAATGAAGTTCACGACCGCTGCACACGCGCGCAGGTCGGCGAACACGATGCTCATGAAGATATTGGTCACTGCGTTGATGACGCAGAAGAAAATGACGTTGTCTTCGCGGAGCACGAGACAGACGACTTCGTTGCGCAGCGCACTGAGGTTTGCCAGGCCAAGCGGCAGGGCGGACGCGAGCGCGATTACGCTGCAAACGCGCCCAGCAGGTGCGCTCATATACGGCAGCACTGTGGTCAAGATCATCGCGACTGCGTATCCGCACGCCAACGGACCATGCAAACGTCGCAGTATACAGCCCACAACGCGAAGAGCGTTCTCGGACAGGAACCGCAATTTGAACGAGAGAGATAAATCCACTACAGGCAGCGCAGACGAGGGCACGAATTCGTAGCACCACGCCAACTTGATGGGATCGACGCCGACGCGAGCCATGGATTTCTGCGCTTGAGCGGACAGAGAGTTTATTAAAATTTGATTCCCGCTGCACTGTTTGCCCCAAAACGGTCCACGGACTTGTCGTCTGTTGACGCATTGGCCGAGTCTTTCTCTCCATTAAAAGCTATTTTGTCATGGGTCTCAGCGTCTGACGCTTGGGTCAGAGTCGCGCACTTGACGTCTCCTGCATTGGTGACAGGCAGTAGCGGGCGATCATGCGCATGATCTGCTCATAAGCTTCTGGATTGTGCTTGGCCGACGGGAAGCGATGGCCTCCTGCATGCTCGACAACCAGTCGCTGACTATCGGCTCGATTCTTGGCTTAGTACATCTGCACCAGTTTGTGGCCTTCCTTGTTGAGCGGGTCTTTGGCTCCAATGATATGGATGGACGGCATGGGCACCACCAATTCCACGCCCTCTGAGGTCTCGAACAGCGGCCGGAGGTTCTGACCGTGCACGCGCATGCCGCCCACGCAGATGCTGAGCTTCCAGGGCTTCTTCTGCTGGTGCTTGAGGTACCACATCGTGAGGATCGTGAGCAAGACAGCGCCCTGGGAGAAGCCCACAGCCAGATCAAACGGTCCGAGCTCCTGGATCTTACTGTGCACGTAGGCGATCGTGTCGTCGCTGGCTTCGCTGGGCTTGTACCATGGGCTCTTGGCTCCGTTCACGGATTTGATGGCCTTTGCAGTGTGCTCAGCGCCGAATGCGTCGCTGCCGTCGTACACTGGCAAGTGCCACAAGAACGGCTTGTGGGCCTCGAAGCGCTACTCCACCAGCGGATCCGACTCGCCATTGGCCTCAAAGGGCCCATTGAGGAACACGAACTCGGTTTGATCGCCCAGTGCTGCGCGCAGCTCACGCGTCTGGTCCAGCATGACGCGCTTGTTGGTGCGGAAGCCATGCAGTCCCAGCACGCGCAGCCTGGCGGAAGAGGAGGCAAAGTCCATGGCTTCAAGGCCAAGGGCGAGGGAATTGGAAATGGAAGGAAGGATGGTTCAGATCAAACCCAACGATGCTGGTCAAACGTCCCACTCACGTCCACGGGATGGGCATTTGGACAAGAGCGATAGAAACAGCCATGAGACTCGATGTATTTTCCATTGAACTCTACTATGGGCCTTTTCTACAGTCGAGCGCTCGGTCTCGCGCTCTCAAACTGCGGGAACTGGCGCTGGATCTCCTTCACGATGGCTTCAAAGGCCTCCGGGTTGCGCTTGAGCGACGGGAACCGGTGGCCGCTGTCGTGCTCCACCACGAGCTTGTTCTCGTCTTGGTATCTGGCCGCCAGCTTGAAGCCTTCCTCGTACAGCGGGTCCTCCTTGCCGACCACGTGGATCGACGGCAGTGGCGACAGGATCTCCAGCCCATCGGGTGTCTCGAAGAGCGAGCGCACGTTCTGCCCGTGCACGCCCACGCCGCCCACGCACACGCTGAGCTTCCAGCGCATGGCCAAGTGGTGCTTGAGGTACCACATCGTGAGCACCGTGAGCAGGATGGCGCCCTGCGAGAAGCCCATAACGATGTCGAAGGGCCCGAGCGCCCGGATCTTGGCGTCGATGGACTCGATGGTCTCGTACACGCCGTCGAAGAACAGGTACCAGTTGGTGTTCTCCGGGTCGCTGTACCGCCTGGTGCGCTGCTCCGAGTAGTCGTCCGTGTCGGCGATGTCGTCGTCCCCGTTCGTGTGCGACGGCAGGCGCCACCACTCGTAGAACGGCTTGTGCGCCTCGTAGCGTTGCTCGATGAGCGGGTCCGAGATCTCCACGGCCTCGAACGTGCCGTTGAGGAACACGAACTCGGCGTTCTCGCCCAGCAGCGCGCGCAGCTCGCGCGTCTGGTCCTGCATCACCTGCACGTTGGTGCGGAAGCCGTGCAGACACAGCACGCGCAGCTTGGGGGAAGCCATGAGATCAATCGACTGGTCCGTCTGAAGAATGAACCCCCTTCCTTCAAGTTGACGTCATATTTGTTCACTGCAATATGTTTTTTTATTGTCAAAGTACCCATGGTATCATAGTTTAGCTGGTTTGGCGATGCTAAAGGCTGGGAATTGCGTCTGGATGGCGTTCAGAATGGTGTCGTAGGCCTCTGGGTTGCGCCGCATGGACGGGAAGCGGTGGCCCGTGTCGTGCTCCACGACCAGCCGCTGGGTGTCTCCGCCGGCGTAGGACTGGGCCAGCTTGTGGTTCTCCTTAAACAGCGGGTCCTCCCGTCCGATGACGTGGATCGACGGCATAGGCACCGGGATCTCCACACCGTGCTCGATCTCGAACAGCGACCGGACGTTGCTGCCGTGCACGCGCATGCCGCCCACGCACACGCTGAGGTTCCAGGGCACCGGCCGCTGGTGCTTGAGGTACCACATGGTGAGCACAGTGAGCATCACTGCGCCTTGCGAGAAGCCCAGCGCGATGTCGAAGGGCCCGTGCTTCTGGATCTGGTCCTGCACGTACTCGATGGTCTCGTACACGCCCTGGAAGTACATGTACCACTCGTTGTCCGGGTCCATCTCCTCCGCGCGCTTCATGGCCTTGGCTGTGACGTCAGGGCCGAACTCGCTGTGGCTGCCCTTGTATCTGGGCAGACCCCACCACTCGTGGAACGGCTTGGAGTCCTTGTAGCGCCCTTCGATCATCGGATCCGAGTCGCCCTCGGCCACGTGCGGGCCGTTGAGGAACACGAACTCGGCGTTGGCGCCCAGGGCGGCGCGCAGCTCCCGCGTCTGGTCCTCCATGATCTCCTTGTTGGTGCGGAAGCCATGCAGACACACCACGCGCAGCTTACGTGGTCCAGAGACGGCGTCCATGGCGATCTGAGGGCAAATAGGCAAGTGGCAGAGCTGCATTGCTCTGATAGGAGCGAGGCAGGGATGCCTCTGATTCCTTCAGTGCTTCAAGTTGAATGTTGACATCATCAGTTTGGGTGGTTTGACAAGTGGCTTTTCTACCAATAAAATGTCACTTGTAACGCATATCACGTCTTTGATTGGTAGAAAGAAAATGATTCTACCGTCGCAACAGAGGATCTCCACAAACACTTCATTACAAATGGGTTTTTGCCTTTTCTCATATGATAAAGCCCAGGTTTTTTAACATGATTGCGCGCCAATGATGACACAAATGCCCATCCTCCTTCCTCCACGAGCTCTTCAGTCGCCCATTTACCCATTGGCTGCCTGTCTGAGCCATGCCTCTGCGCGTGCTGTGTCTCCATGGCTTCCGCACCAACCAGCGCGTCATGCTGGACCAAACGCGCGACCTGCGCAAGCTGCTGGGCCCAGACGCCGAGTTCGTGCTGCTGGACGCGCCGCTGGAAGCCGCTGGCGAATCGGACGCCATGATCGAGCGCGCGTACGCAGAGTACAAGCCGTTCTACGAGTGGTGGCGTCAGATCACGCCCGACGGAGTGGAGATCATTGACGCTGCGGTTGCTGCGCGGGTGATCCAGGAAGCCATCGCCAAGGGCGAGAGTGCAGTGCGATGGGCCTACGAGGGCATGGAGGCGTCCATCGAGCATGTGGCCAGCGTGATCGACTCTAAAGGACCGTTCGATATCTTGATTGGGTTCTCCCAGGGCGCGGTGATGGTCACGATGCTGGGCTTGTGGTATGCAAAGAGCCAGCAGCCGAGGCCCTGGAAGCTCAGCATGTGCTTCAATGGGCTGCGAGCACATGGCTCCAACTGCATCCCGCTGCTTCAGGATGAGTACGACCAGCCAGTGCGTTTGGATTGCCCGTCGGTGCACGTGTTCGGCCTTCAAGACCCGCTCTTTGAGGACGCGAAGAAGCTGGCCGACCATTATGAAGACTGCGCAGTCGACGGCACGCGCATCAAGCTGCTGCTGGAGCATGACAGCGGCCACCGGTTCCCATCAGCGAAGCGTCATCCTACTGTTTACCAAGCGATCTTGAGTGCGATCGAGCAGCATTGCTCCTATTCGGCCAGGCAAAGCGCGCGTCTGTGAGTGTGTAGGCGTATCATGGACGCGTTAACATGTAATAGAATATGGCGAAGAATGCATGATCCATTGACCGAGAAGAAGAGAGTCTGTATTTCTAATAATGTCGTGGCCACGAGCGCCCGCTGTCGTTACGTATGCATGATTACTCGGAACTGATGACTCGCGTCAATGGCATTTTAAATATGGCAACGGTGGTCCATCGCTCACATTCTCTTTATCCTCTCAGTACAGTCAGCCTGCCTTCCATCATGGTCGCGTCGTTCCGCGTGCTTTGTCTCCACGGCTTCCGCACCAACAAGTTCGTGCTCCGGGACCAGCTACGCGAGCTTCAGTCCTTGCTCGGCTCCGCCGTTGAGTTTATGTCCCCAGACGCACCTCTGGAGGCCGAAGGCCAAGCGGAAGCGCCCGTGGAGCTCGCGTACGGAGACCAACGGCCGTTCTACGAGTGGTGGCGACAGCGGCTTCCCAACGGATACGACATTAAGGATCCGTCCGTGGCGGCCAAGATCATAGCCAAGCAGGGCCGCTCCGATTTGATCGTGTTCGAAGGGCTAGTCGATTGCTCTGCTGAACGAGGTGATTCAAGAATGCGGTCCCTTTGATATACTGTTGAGCTACTCGCAGGGCAGCACCATGGCCGCGATCTTGTCTATGTGGCACTGGAAACACCATCAGCAGATCCCGTGGAAGCTCAACCTGTGGTTCAATGGCAACCAGTACGGCTTGCAATCTCTCGATCTCTTCCAGGGCGACGAAGACCGCGTGCCCATTCCGTCGGTGCATGTGCTGAGCCCGAAGGATCCGCTCTACGTCGGGGAATTCTTCTATCGCGATGGTACGATGACCGAATCGGCTCGAATGGAAAGTCCGTGAGGTTGGTCCTAGAGCACGACGGAGGACATCGACTGCCCAGCGTCAAGCGCCATCCGGAGGTGTACAGACCATTTTGACTGCGATCGAGCGTCATTGTGGATACCAGGCCAGTGGATACGTGTCTCCTAGCCAGATCAATGCACGCCTGTACAGTAAGCATGTTGCAGTGAACCTAACGTCTGTCCGTTCTCTCGTCTGCTCTGGACGTGACCCATCCCCAGGTGAGCTCATGTTTGCGCGCCAATGTTGACACGGATCCCCAATCTAGAGAGAGAACCTCTCGGAGAGACAGCCCAGAATCCATTCCGCTTCCGATCAAGAACACCGTCCTCTTTCCACCATGACCTCTTCTCTGCGAGTGCTCTGTCTCCACGGCTTCCGCACCAACAAGCGCGTGATGAGCGACCAGACGCTGGAGCTCCAGGCTCTGCTCGGTCCTGCGGTCGAGTTTGTGTCTCTCAACGCGCCGACAGAAGCCGAAGGCGAAGCGGAAGCGCTCGTGGAGTTCGCGTACAAAGACCACCGTCCATTCTACGAGTGGTGGCACCAGCGTCTGCCCAATGGCGAGGGCATCAAGGACGCGACCATGGCTGCCAAAGCCATCCAGGAAGCGAAGCAGGACGGCGGCTCGGCATTCATCCCGTACGATGGACTGGACGAGTCGATTGCGCTTCTCAACGCCACGATTGAAGCGCGAGGTCCGTTCGATGTGCTGCTGGGCTTCTCGCAGGGCAGCGTCATGGCCACGATCCTGTCCATGTGGCACTGGAAGCACCGCCAACAGCAGCCCTGGAAGCTCAACCTGTGCTTTAACGGGTACCAGTCCTACGGCCTGAACGAGCAGTACCTCTTTGAGGATGCAGATGGCAAGAGAGATCTCGTGCCGTTCCCTTCGGTCCACGTACTGGGAAGGAAGGACCCGCTCTACTCCGAAGGACTTCTCCAAGCGCAGATGTATGCCAATGGAGTGGACAGTAGGAACAATGCCTTGAAGCTGGTGCTGGAGCACGACGGCGGACACCGAATGCCCAGCAACAAGAAGAACCCGGAAGTGTACGAAGCCATCTTGAGCGCCATAGAGCGCCATTGCGGATTCAAAGCCCAGAGCCAAGTCAGTGCAGTCGCCTAGTCTGCATTCACATCACTAAGCCACAAGTCAACGTCCCAATATTCCATTTGTAACGGAAATATCGTCTAAATGTTGTGATATATATCACTTACAGCTCTCTGATTGGCTCAAATCACGATATACACTAATTTCAACCGGCAATAAGCGATATACACTCTGCCGCATACAATCATTCCTGAATCAGTCATGTTTACCGACTCTGAACCGTTGACGTGAACCTGAAGTGCGCATAAGGACGCGCCGCCGCCATTGTCTGATTCGATGGCGTCGCTGCGCGTGCTCTGCTTCCACGGCTTCCGCACCAACAGGAAGATCCTGCAGGACCAGACGCGCGATCTGCAGAGGCTGCTGGGCCCCAGAGCCGAGTTCGTGTTCCTCAACGGCCCTCTGGAGGCGCAGGCCGAGTCCGATCCGACCGTCGAGCGCGTGTATGCGGACCACAAGCCGTTCTACGAGTGGTGGCGGCAGCAGACGCCTGATGGCGTGGACCTGACGGACGCCATCATCGCTTCCAGGATGATCGAGGAGAAGACTGCGAACCGAGAGGGAGCAGACCGTACATTCCTGCAGTACGAAGGGCTCGAAGACACGATGCAGCTGGTGCACGAGCAGATCCAGAGCCAGGGCCCGTTCGACATCGCACTGGGCTTCTCGCAGGGCAGCCTGATGGCTACGACGCTCTCCATGTGGTACTGGAAGTTCCAGCAGCAGCAGAAGCCCTGGAAGCTCAATCTGTGCTTCAACGGCTACAGTCCATACGGCCAAAACGCCCAGCACTTCTTCTACGACGAGCAGCAGAAGCCAGTGCCCGTGCCGTTCCCGTCGGTTCACGTCCTGGGCACAGAGGATCCCATGCATTCCGACGGTCTGCGACTGGCCCAGATGTACCAGGACATTGATGAAGACGGCGCGCCCATGAGACTCATGCTGGAGCATGACGGCGGCCATCGGCTTCCGAGCGCCAAGCGGCATTTACAAGTGTACGAGTCGATTCTCCAGGCCATTGAGCAGCATTGCTTCTAGATCTTGACATAGAAATCATCGTGATATTCATTTTCCAAATGCAAAGCCATTCTGGTCTAATTACCGAGGCAGTGCAGATCAACCATGCGCTTGACATGCGGGTAGATCTCTGGGCTACGCTTGGCGGATGGGAAGCGGTGCGCGCCGTCGTGTTCGAGCACCAGTCGATGCGGAGCTTCATCGGAAGGGCCGGAGGCAGCGTACATGTTGACTAGCTTGTGGCCTTCCTTGAAGACCGCGTCCTCTCTGCCAAGGATGTGCACTGAAGGACCTGCCACTGTGTACGGCTCACCTTCGTCGCTCTCGCAGAGATGCTGGCAGTTGCGGCCGTGCACTCGCATGCCTCCGACGCAGATGCTAAGCGCCCAAGGACGAGGGTGCTGGTTCTTCTGGTACCACAAGGACAGCATGGTCGACAGGATCGCGCCCTGAGAGAAGCCCAGCAGCACGTCGAAGGGGCCACGTGAGCGGATCGTGCTGTCCACGTACTCCATGCAGCTGTCGGCGTCTGGGTAGTCCATGTACCACTCGCCTTCATCTACGGTGGGCTGCAAGCACCTGCGCGCAGAGTCGGAGTCGACGATATCCGTGCCATCGGGTCCGATCTGCCGCCACCACTCGTAGAAGGGCTTGTGCTGGCCGTAGAGCGTCTCGATCATGGCGTCGGAGAGCCCTCCGGCCTCGTTTGGTGCATCCAGAAATTCAAACTCGGTGTTCGAGCCCAATGCCTGACGCAGATCGCGCGTCTGGTCCAGCATCACGTGGCGGTTCGTGCGGTAGCCATGGAGCCCCAGCACGCGGAGTCTGCGAGCAGCAGCCATCTTCTCGCGGGCTTTCTTGTGCACTGGTGCAGTTCTGAGCTCTGCGATGAGATGGGCATCAATGCGAACTTCAACCGGATTGCGTCATCCGATAGTCATGCGAATCATCTGCAATGAGATGGACCAGAGCCAAGATATGGAGTTGCCTTGATCCCAATCCGATGAGGCAAATAGATCGATCGCATATCTTGCAAGTCAGTCTGAATTCACGTCATATCAGACAGTCACTAGCGCCTTGCTCTCTCTCCTACGGTTTGTATACCGAAATGAGTCCATCGGCTTGGATTCTCGCGTGGAAGACTATCTGCTGTCGCTGCCACACGATCATGGCGTGATAGAAGTCGATTCCTGGGACGATGGACCACGTCAAGGACGTCATGCAATCGAGATCGCTTGGGTTGCGGAAGAACGGCTTCAGTTGGCCAAGAGCCACTGCGTATTCGCCTCGATTGTCATGGAAAGCCCTTTGCGCGTAGTAGAATTGGAAAGCCAGGTAGCGAACGTCCCATTTCGGATCCAAGGGCACGTCGTTCGGCTCCAACACTTTCGATGCTGCGTAGCGAAACTGCAGGTAGCCCCACTGCTCCGGCATGTGCATGTTCACAGCGTACTGCGGGCTCCAGACCCAGTTCTGCTCGCGCTGAGCTGGGATCTTGACGTATCTCTTGCCCCCGTCAGTCGTTTGGCTCTGCCACTCGACTCGTGAGAAGTTGATGCGCCAGAAATCGTCCGAGGTAGGTGGCAGCGTAGCCGTGGTGTCGCGGGCTAGTTCCGCTAGTGGCAAGGCGATCTCAACCGTCCAGTAGTGCAAGCGCTGCGTGGCGTCGTTTACCCGGCCCTTGACGTACACAGCCGAGCGCATGCCTTTGCCAAACATGTCAAAGCCGTACTCGGGATCCACGCGCGTGCTGTTTTCGTGGCCCCCATCGCGGTACGGCTTGTTGAGCAGCAGATTCCACGTCGTGTTGAACGCATTCACTTCGAACTCCTTGTAATTGTGCGTGCTTCCGTCTGCATCCACGAAAACCTCAAAGTCGTTGTCCTGGAAGATGACGGAGTTGCGCTTCGTCAGCGTCGCAGCCACGGCTTCTTCCTCCAGATACGCAGCGATGTAGAGCGAGTGGTCGTCGAAGCGCATTTTGATCTTGGTGGTAAACCACGGCTGCGACCAGTGCTTCGCTCCCTCAATGTCCACGAACGGCTCGCTCCAACCGATCTGCTCCCACGCCGTGTCGTTCAGCAAGCCGTCGACCGAGATCTGGTCTTCGTTTGGATGGACGTAGTACGCTGCATAGCGGCGTGGATGGAGCGCGCTGTAGTTGCAGACCTTGGCATATGTTGGTACGAGGGAGTTAACAGATGGTGCCCATGGGCGTTCAGCAGTCGTTGGCTGCGCAGTGAACGCTGCAGCGATGGCGATCGAGAGCCGTAGATCTGGCCCCATGAGCTCACCCGTTTGGCAATTGGATTCACATGCAGTACCGTCGTCCACTTTGCTAATTGCGATGACTCAGATCATTGCAAAAGCGCCTCCGTAACTTCAGTACAAACCCAGTTGATAAAGCACATTTGAAGCAGCAAGTCCTGCTTTGCTAGGTGTCTCGGATATCCACACTAGGCGTTGCTCCAGCGCATGCAAAACGCGTCGATCAAGCTGCTCCACATTGCGTTTGACTTTGGCGAGATCTATCAGCCAAGAAAACGCAAGCCAGACGTCACTTGCATTATTGAAGGACGGGTTTCGCTCTGTATCTTGATCGCGATCGTCATCTTCCTCGAGAAATGGAAGAAATGCCGCACAAAGTGCATTTCTGGTCACATGGGAAAGTGATTGCATACAAGGTCCTCCGATGCACCCCAAAAGACGCTTCAAAAGAGTTGCGTCGTCTTCGAGTAGACACAGACGAAGCGCGAGATTGTATTCTTCACATCGAACAGCTTCAAACGCAGCGTCTGCCCGCGACATTGGTGTTTCTTGATCACTCCCTTCGTCTTGCTCATCTTTGTCTTGCTCCTCTTCGTCTGTAATGTCCTGAGAATTAACTGGCGGTGCAATGTCCTCACTCGGCTCCAGCTTCTTCCGTGTTGGCTTGGGTGGCGAAATACTTGGGATCCGTGCGTGCTTTTTCGGTGATGTTATCGCTCTTCTTGCTTTCATGAAATCTTTGAGCAGGGAAACATTCAATTTTACTGGTTGCTTCTTCGCAGGAGCCGTTGGTATATCTTCCGGTACTTGTTCAGGTGCAGCAGCCTGGTCGCCTTGGGCTTCATCAAATTGCAACTCACCAACATCAGTATCTTTTGGAAGCGACTGATCTCCGTCATCTTCTCGGTTGAATGTATTTGTCGCTTCATCTTCCGTCGTCTCTTCTTTAGAATTAGACACGAGTCTATCATCCTTGTGAATGCTTTCTGTGGCTGGAGACTGATTCGATGATACTTCAATTGTTTTCGCAGCTGTTCGCCATAGTTTTTCAAGCTTTTCGAAAGCAAGAACTGCCTCAATAGCAGCTTCGCGCACAACTGAAACTGGATCTTGTCGAGCGGATAGTACTAGATTCCTAACCCGTTCCTGCACGAGCACAATATCAACCACTATCAATATGTATGATATAAATCATTTGAAACCACAACTTACCAGATGCAGTCGAAAATACTCTCGCGCAATGGCATTATCTTCGCTTGCGTCTGTGGCAAAAAGTTCTAATAGAATTGTGAGTAGGTCCACACCACGTCTCCGAAGAACCCAGTCTTCTCGAGCAGCATATTGAAATACGTCCTCGATTGCCTCATAAATCGAGCTGACGCACAGCTTGAAGCATCCACGAAGCGCTCGATCGCTTCCTTTTTCACTGGCATCTCGTGCAAGCAGGCAAGCATGACGAAGCATGAGAAATACTGGCGAAAAGCTCGAGTACATGGTGGTTCCATTCATTTTCGCAGTACATGATGCAACGAACGAGTTGAAAAATGGAAAAATGCGCGTCGTGTGCGCTAGCATCTTGTCGGTGGATGGTAGAGTAATACCATCAAACTCAACTGGGCGGAGAAGACCACAAATGCACTGGACTGCTTGTTCGCCAACAGCATTTGTTTCTTTCAAAAGCGGCCCAGAAACTAATTCAAAATGTGTTTCCCACTTGACTGCTGCATCGTCGATAGCATCGTTTGCCTTGCCGGCCTTCGTGGTATCGGCCATGACCGGAATCAAATGCAAGGTAATCGCAGAAACCAGAATGACACACGCGTCTGTGACTTTCGACTCGTTGTCTCGCAGTCGAAGTGAAATGTAGGACAGAATTCGAGGGAGTAGTTTGTTGGACGCTTTTGGATGGCATTGGCACATTGCAGCAATCAACAGCACAAGCATTCGCCTAGTCGATGAGCGTCCAGGATTCTATACCATACAAATATTGGTTCGCATACTCAGCTCCCACAGCAAACAAAGAGATAGTCACTGACGGAAACTCACCTTATTCTTCTCAATGCGAATGTAAAACTCGTTGATAAGCGTTGCATCTAGCTGAGGGAGTAGTTCTCTGAAGACCCAGCAATAAATTGGATTACATTCGAAACCAGAAGCATCTGCGTTACATCACTTACATGAGCGCCAAAAAGGCTGGTTGCTGGGTGTCTCGGTCCTCTAATTTACCGATTTTATCGCTGATGTCATTCAGCGTTCGTGCCATCCGTTCCTTGGCCTTGAGCTCAATTTTCTTCTTCTTGACACTTCCGCTGCCACTTTTCCCGACATCACCATTCTTCCCTGGGCTCCTCATGGCTTTTAGCTTTCTATCGATCACTCTCACTACAAATGTCAAGCAAATCACATGCTGAAGAACTAAAAATACCTGGATCGCATCTGAAATAACCTGTGCAAATTATAACATCCGCCTGCAGTACTATCTCTAATTGTGGCATCAGCTTTTGGTTGGATCTAATGGATTCGTGGTCCTTCAGCCGAGCCCTTTTTCTTTTTTGCCGTTTGGTTATCAGTTTTGTCGCTCTGATGATCCAAAGATCGCTTGCTACCTGTCGAAGAAGTAGCGGTAGGTGCCGTTCCGCACATTTTCAGAATATCGTCTAGTTTCGACTTTGCTGCGATTGCTTGTTCTGCGAACACAACCAGCACGCGAATGGCGTGAGTGCGCGCTCAACACTACAGCATGGAGACTAGTAGCTCACCTAGAGACACAGTCTGACTGACGGGTCGTGTCCACGTCGTCTCATTTGTGTTGCGATTCCAGTAGTAAACATCGCCGCTTTCTGGATCCGTGACCGATTCCCAGCCACTAAGAACAAAGTAACATAACAAGTCAGCAACCGGAAGATGGACGCATTGGATATTATGCTCGTACTCGGCCAACGGCTTTTTATCGGTTGCTTTTGCCTTCGATTCATCTTCTGGCTTCGCCTGCAACAGCACCATTAGTGGTCAATTAGCTCAAATAGCTCAATAGAAGCCATAAATACCTGGTTGGTTTGTGTTCCAGGACGCTCCCATGAGGTCTCTTGCGTTTGCTGCACATCATGAAAATCAATAGCGTGCAATCCCAAAGATATTAGTTCAAATTACCTCATTCCAGTAGTACGTGTCTCCAGACGCTGAGTCCATCGCTTCTCTCCACCCAGCCGGCAGCGTTGAGTCTTGCGCCACAGTGCTGCCATTGCCACGTTGACTCACCCAGCCTGCCGATTGCAGTGTATCCACATGCTGCATGACGGTCTGGCTTGAGTGCAACTCCTGTGCTCGCCGCATGGCTACGACTTGCAGCGTGTTATCTCGAATACGAGGATCGATCCGCGACGCCGCTCCATTCGCCGCCGCCGGTTTGCCGAACACATGGACCCGCGCAGCTGCAGAGCGCTCGTTCACCAGCTTGGCGCGCTCCTGCTGCTGCCTAGCCAGCTCGGACTGACTGGGCCCGCTTCCTGTGGCCGTGAGGTGCTTGAGCGCGGCCGCTCGCGCGCGCTGCGCCTCCAGCTCCTTCTGCGCGCGGTCGCTCGCATTGGCTTTGGGCGGCATTCCAACTGCCTAAGTGCAACGGGTCTCCACGAGGCAAGTCGGGTGGTCCAGGTATTTGTTTCAAACCCGGGTCAGGACTGACCCGTTGGGAATGTAGCCATGTCAAGTTTGTAACCGTGACTGTTGGATGTCACATAACATGACAGATGGAAAGCGCACCAGAATAGATCTTTGGGATTGAAACGGATCTTTTTATAGAGCGAGAGAGAGCGAGACGAAGAGAGAGAGATCCATAGTCATTTGCTCCAGCGCATCAGCATCAGCAGCAGCGCTAGCTCCGTGCAGCCTCGGTCGCCAAAAGACTGGGTGGTGGAAACTGGGAGAGCCATGAGCCTCAGGTGAATTGCATTGGAGTCGCTACAGTGTGAACTGCATTGACATTGACGAGTTGATGGATGAGCAGCGGACCTGAGAGCGTTGTTGATGAATTGATGATGGAGGAATCGAATCAACACTATGAAACCAGTCGCAGCGCGCCTCCGATGTCCCTCCCTGCACCGCTGAGCGGCGAGGTACAGCAATCCTTCTTGAAGCAAAAGAGCTGGTTATCTCGTGGATTGATTGGCCACTCATATCGCATGCGCGACTTGATAAACAGGACCAGCAAGCTATTCTCAAAGCCCAGATCCGGCAGATTCAGTCGAGCCCGCTGCTCACGCCAAAAGAAAAGGCTGAATCGATGCAAAACCTCATGATGAAGAATTGGAACGCCTCGCGCGATAAAGTTGCGCTCACACGCGTACAAAGCGACGCTGAAGTCGAGCGGCAGCGAGTCACATACCATGTATGTAGCATTGTGATGCAGATGAAGTGCATGCTTGGAGCGACTTGCTCATTTATTTGATCGATTCATGACAGAACGAAGCCGAAAACGTTCTCGGTTGCAGTCATTATCAGTATGTACTCCATGCTGCATTGCTCGAATGTGCATGTCACTAACAAAAATCCATGTTTGCTTCTCCGACAGGCGCAATTGCAAACTGCAAGGCAATTGCTGTGGGAAATGGTATACTTGCCGCTTTTGCCATGGTGCGTGTAGCTTTGACTGACTTTTGAAGATCAAAGCGCCTTTCATCGGTGACTGACCAAGTTCTTTCATTCATTTCAGATGAGAATGAGAGTCATGCATTTGATCGATATTCGACACAAACGATATCGTGCATGAAGTGCGACACCGTGCAGGTTTGAATAACTGTTGAGATTGCTTTGCTGGACGTTGAGGCTAATGGATCTCTGTTTTCTGTAGCCGGTATCCAAGCAATGCATCAACGAGCAATGCAAACAGGAGTTTGCGCGCTATTTCTGTGATGTGTGCAAGTTTTACGATGATGATCCGAGCAAATCCATTTACCACTGCGACAAGTGCAAGATCTGCCGCATTGGCAAAGGGCTCGACATCGATTACTTCCACTGCGACCGCTGCAACGCCTGCATGAGCATCAGTCTAAAGACACACAAGTGCGTCGAACGATCACTTGAATCGGACTGTCCGATTTGCCATTCGTACATGTTCACATCCACGACTCCAGTCATGTTCCTACCCTGTGGCCACTGCATGCACGTGTCCTGCTATGAAGAGTACACACTGGTGCGTACGCTTTGATTGCATGGATCAGCTCTGCTGTGGGAGGTCTAACGGTGTGTGGGTGGGTGGATGCAGACAAACTACATTTGTCCGCTTTGTTCCAAGTCGCTTGGCGATATGGAGCACTACTTTGCCAGCATTGACGAGCTTCTGGCGCGGGAGAAAATGCCGTCCGAGTACAAAGACCACAAGTCGCTCATCTACTGCAGCGATTGCGAGCGCAAGTCCATCACGTCGTTTCACTTTATCTATCACAAGGTACGCATTAGACCAGACCTTACCGCTCCCTGGTGGGCTTAACGTGAGGAACTAAGCGCATAATGTTCTTCCGCAGTGCCAGCATGACGACTGCATGTCGTACAACACGAAAATACTGCAGCAGATAAAGGGCACCGACGCACACTTCACGATGGCGTCACCTGCTGCGCACATCCACGCGCCTCAACAGCAAGAGTGAACGATACTCAAATGAACACAATGCCCAACACATAAGCTTTAAAATATGACAGCGCCATTAATTATTATCCATTACTCCCTCTACGAACACGCAAGAATGCATTGATGATGTTTGTATATGTATGTCCCAGTTCTTGAGAAGTGTCAACTGGGGTTGGTCGCCTTCTCTACACACATAGGGTCTTCCAATCTAGCGCTTTTGCGGAGATCGCGAAGACAGCACGTCAGTCACATGACCGCCAGAGCACACTTTTCAGCGTGCCCTAGAGAACATGCGACCCGTCCGTCTCTGCGCTCCATAGCGCAACCTGTTTACTACGACTGTATACAACACAGAGGTCTTCATGCTGATGCGGTTCTTGTTCTGCAGCAGCGTTGCTTTCGCGTCTGAGCTGCTCGTTGTCGACTGCGATGTGCCAATGATTCGACACCAGTCAAGCCCAGCCGCCACTTAACGACAGGTTTGTTAGAAAATCGGTTAACGGTTTCAAACCGATCGTTTATACGGCAATAGTAGTATCGTAATTACGCTTCCGTCAATTTGAAACAGTTTCGCTTCGCGCGCAAATTTTGTTCGACTTAGGTGTCGCCCCTCCCACGTCCCTCCCTTTCCCCCCTCCCTCGCTGCCAAGTCGCGAGCGCCACGCAAGCTGCTTTCCGAGTCGATAGTCAAGCAGTCGGTCCTTAGTCGCGAAGTGATGACCGCTTTTATTCGCGAGCCGACCAAGTTCGCCGATCTAGCCGCTGACGCCGGCGTGGGTCATGCGCCGCTGCAGAGCCTGGCGCCCGTGTCCTCCGATGGAGACAGCAGCCTCGTGCAGCACGCAGAGAACGGAGCCATGATCAATGGGCCCATCGCTGGCACCAGCAGCAGCGGCCGCAAGCGCAAGCATAGCTCCTGGGTGTTTAACCACTTCGCGGACGATCCGGCTACGGGTCGCGTGATGTGCATGGTTCAAGTGTGCGGCACGACGTACGCTAAGGTCTCATCCACTTCCACTCTGGCGCTGCACTTAAAGACGAAGCACGGCCTCACGCGCGACGGTGTTGAAGAATTCGTTGGCGATGCGGCTGGTGTGGATCCTAATCTGGCGGCAGCTCAAAAGGCTGCCAAGATGGCGGCGCGTCAGATTTCTGCCCGCCCTGCTCCGATTGTGCCTCCAAACATGCCGGTTGTCGCGGGCGCGCTCATCGGCAATGATACCCCAACGGGATCGTCTCCAACCAGCGTTATGGTCAAGGGCGAAGAGAATGGCGAGCCTCGAGCCAAGAAACGCCGCCATAGCTCCTGGGTATTCAACCACTTCATGGAGGACGTCACCATTGGACGCGTCGTGTGTATGTTCAAAGGTTGCGGCTCGAACTACGCCAAGGTGTCTTCGACCTCGACGCTTGCGCTGCACTTGCGAACGAGACACAACCTTTCCAAGGGCGAGAACGGCACGATTTCTCATGCATCCGACTCGGCTACAAGCGCGAATGGCAGCAACAAGGCTTCTGATCGACTGGTCAATCGCAATAAGCTCAACGACGTGGGTCGCGCAGACGTATTTGCGTCGCTCATCAACTGGGTCGTGCAAGAAAAGCAATCGCCTCAGATCATGAACAGTGAGCCATTTCAGGATTTCTGCAAGAAGCTGAATCGATTCTACGCTCTGCCTTCTCCAGATCAGCTTGAGCATGGGATCAGTGATGAGTACACGCGCTACCAATCGCTTGTGCGCATGGTGATCGATAATATCCCTGGTCGAGTCTCACTTACATGCGATAACTGGTCGCCGCATATTATGCGCGGCTACATCGCCATCAGCGCGCACTGGATTGACGAAAACTGGAAGCTCAATAGCTGTGTGCTCGGCATCAAATACTTTCCAGCGCCACGGAACGAGCATGCCATGTCGGATCTGCTGCTGAACCTGATCAAGGAGTATAACCTGCACACCAAAATTCGATCAATCACGACCGGAAGCTCTAAAGAAATGGAGCCGGCCATGCGCCTCGTAGCGGAGGCTTTGAATGCGCAATACATCACGGGTCTGGATGCTGATTGGCACATCCGCTGCGTGTCAGAGATCATCACGCACGCTGTCATGGAATGTGATCTGCTGATGCAAGAAGAGGTCGCCAAGTTGCGCACCATTCTGCAGATTGTGCACAATTCGGAGCCGATGCTGGCCATGTTCAAGGACGTGCAGACTCGATTGGGTCGTTCACCTGAAGAGATCGTCGATGTGCCTCAGTTGGACAATCCTGCGCAGTGGAACTCCACATTCGGAATGATCGAGTCGTGCTATAACGTCCGCAACGTCTTTGAGGATCTGTGCAACGCCAACGAGTTCAAGCATCGCCTCGGTTCTCCTCCCACTGCGTCCGAGTGGCGAACGCTCAAGGCCATGAAGGATTTCCTCGAGCCAGCGTACGAACTAACCACGCAAGCGGCCGCCGGAATGTACACGACGCTGTCCATGCAGCCACTGATCTTGGAATCGCTGAGCAACCACTGCAAGACCATGATTGACGAGAACCACGGTGCCGGACTGATGTCGTCTCCATCCGCAGTCAAGGGCGCGCGCTTGATTCTGGACAAGCTGCACCAGTACCGACTGTACCTAGCCAGCCCACTTGCTCAGCTCGCTTTAGCTCTGGACCCGGCGATCCCCAATGCCGTGAATGAAGTCGGGTACATGAAAGAGCGCATTCGCTCCATCCTGGCACGCGACTATGGCTACGAAGTGGATTCACAGAGCTCGGCCAGCGAGCGAAAGCCGCGTAAAGGACTGCTAGCGATCGCTCGTGCTGCTCGCACGCCAGGTAAAGACACTGCTGGCGGGTTTTACAACGATGAGGTCGAAGACTTCTTCGAGTTCACGGCCAAGGGCGACGAATCCTGCACCGACGCCGTGGAATGGTGGGGCACAATCGGCGTCAAGCGGTTCCCAGCGCTGGCCCCGCTCGCGCGCGACACACTGGTGTGCATGGGCTCGTCCATGCCGTCCGAGACGTCGTCCTCGGACAGCGGCCACATCATCAGCGGAGACGCCACGCTGCTCTCGAGCGACCAGATCGAGCAATCGCTCAAGCTCCGCTCCTGGAAGCTGCTGCTGCGCCAGCTCTGAATCCTGTTCGTCTAAGTTACCCAATCTAATCAATTCAATGAATCGAAGATCATCATTCTCAATGCGCGCGTTGAAGTTGGCCAGTTGAGTGCGCGCATTCCAGCATTGGCCAAGGAGGAGGAAGACCGCAAAGCGCCAGGATGAAGAGGGCAGCGCCTTGGGAGAACGGAGCAGCAGGTAAATAAGAGAGGCGCTGTGTACACTATCTGCCTCTTGCTCTGGTGCTGTGAGTGGAGCATGTGACCGACGCGTGTGGTAGAAGACATTGGTCAGTGCGCAAGGAGTAAGCGTCAAGGTGAGCTTTCAGTGGAGCATGCGCGATGACATGGAGAAAGAAAGACGAATTGAGCGTGAATATGTCATCTATGCACAGGTATTGTGTGCTGAGCTGCTCCAGGAACCGAGTGTGGCATTCGAGTGTCATGTGGTGATTCTGAAATGCTTCGTGGCAGAAATTGCACGTCTTCAGCTGAAACGCGATCGTGATGGTTTGAATATTGGCTACTCGTAACGATGGAATTCTGGACCGGCACATTTAATGATGATTCGTCTATTAGGCAACATAGGACAGTATGTTGATTTCCTGAGCAAACTGCGTTCTGTACTTGAAAGAAGTCGTCATGGCGATCCAATCTTTTGGGCTGACGGCGGCCTCGCATTTATATTAAACACCACGAAACAACGCTGTGTGAGCGATCTCCTGGGATGCAGTTATTCTTCATTCGATGACCAGTTGAGATGCTTGAGCTTCCACTGTCGCCAAGATCCGTTATGCGCGGATTGTGTGATATACTCCCATGGGCTTTTTGCTCAAGGCGAACCAGAATTGATACGCCTGAAGCTTTTCGCGGAGAGCAGTGATGCTGCGGAGACCTTCACTTTGCCAGCGTTGTCATTCAGCCCGGCTTTGAGACCTCTCGAAGTGCTAGTGCGTGTTTCGAAGAGTACCTTTCATGATAGAGCATGCAAAGTTGCTGTTGCATCCAGTGTGATTCATGCTGTCCCAGATGATGTGTCCGTGAAGAAATGTCAAGACTTGAGCGTTGTTCAAGCGAATTTGCAAGATGATCAGTCGCAAATTTTCAAGAAGAACCGTTGTTATGGAGCGTCTCAGGACGCAGAAATGGACGAATTTCATGCATGGACTGATGAAGCAAGCCAGCAATCAAGCATATCAATGGACGATCTAACTGATGTCGATATATTATCGCAGATCAGTGCTTACTATGGTTAAGCTTTTTGTAATGAAACCAGCTTTGACTTTTGTGACTCCTGTGATTAATGGTGTTGCGATCAATATGTGAATGCACACTCCTGCGCATTCACAGGGCATCAGAGCAACGGGTTCGAAGGAAGTTATGTGTGATTGTAGCTGGATTTGGTTTGAGCTCCACCTGCTGCGAGATCAAAGGACTTGGTTTACTCTTGTTTTTGTTTTCATCGGACAGCACAACAATTTGTTTTGCAAATGAATGTATGTAAGTTAAGCAGCAAATCAGCGATATGTCCGTCTAGTGGTGCTCGCTTTGATTATTTTGGTCAAATTACATAGAGCTCTTTCGCTGGAAAGCGCCGTTGGCGTCATCGGTCGAGTCCTCAGCCATGCTCACCTGAACGGTGTCCAGGGGCGTGGTAACCTGATCACCAAGATCGGACGAGACGTCGACTCCGTAGAACTCCTGGATGGTCTTGGCCGACACTTTCGTGTCCTTGCTGTTGATATCCTTGTAGTACGCGTCCTGGGTGAACCAGAGCAGCGGCACGACGTAGAGTGCCGTGAACACATCAAGACTGTAGTGCTTGCGCGAGGCAATGATCAGGAACACGATGGCGATCTGGACGCAGACCATGAACGTGAAGAGGAATTTGTTCCACCAGAACTTGTACGCCGTCAGAATGAACGACACAGTGTAGATGGTGTGCGAGGAGAACATAAGATCGCCACATCCTGTGAAGCAAAAGGAAGCGCCATCAGCAAAGCAAGTGGAGCATTAATGCAAAGAAATGGGGGGTCTTACCATTGAGGGCATCCATGTTGGTGAAGAACTCCGCTACAGTCGGGGGGTCAAAGTCCGGGTTCGGCACCACGCACTGAATCGGGTCACTCTCGTGCTCAGAGTAGCAAGTCTCGTTAAAGTCAAGGCGGCAGTGAGCCGCCGGCGACGGGAGCGTCGTCAGGAGGAACGAAATGATACGGAAGGTGAGCGCAATACTGATGTGCAGCAGCACGCGCTTGAGCACAATGACGAGGTAGCGGGGCTTGTTTGGGTTTTGGCGGAAGGCCGGGATGGTCAGCACGAGCAGAATGGCGGGGCCAAAAATGCCACCGAACACCAGGTAGTCCGACCAGTGAGCGGAAGAGCCACTGCCATTAGCATGCCATCAACGCATCAGTTACCACTCGCACTGGATCCGACAATAATGAAACTTACGTGAGCTCGCTCATGAGTTCAAAACCCACATCGTGCAGAGTGAAGCGCTGGATTGTCGAGAGCTTGTGCGCCTGCACCCAGTAGGCGATGTTGTGGAAGATACCGTGGACATCTGCATACCAATCAGTCAGTCTTCCATGTCACGAAGAGCTCCGAACAGATCATGACGTACACTGCATGATGATGCATGGCACGATGACCTTCCACTCGCGCTTGAAGAGAGCGAGCTCGATGCGCAGGTAGTTGAGGAAGTTCTCCTTCGAGCGCAACTGGTAGCGCTTGTGGCCGGCCATGATCGTCCGAGAGTTCACGAGAGCTGCGCTCTGCCGCCGGCTTTCTCTAATGAGTCGACCCGCAACGGAGCCAACCGACCAAGCCCTTCCCGCGCTCCCGCCTGTACCGTACCGGATGTCCGTTTACGGCATGGGGTTCACAGTTTCTACCAATCAAAGCGAGGAAGAGACACTCTGAATACTGCGCTGCTGTACGTAATGCAAACAAAGAACCCTGGTCCCTCAACTGGCGTGCATGATCGAAAGGAGAACCTGTGATATTGGATATTTATTCGGAAGACGATTTTGATCAATTGGTTATTTCTATGCATATGTGTACTGTGAGAAATGATATCTGATTCGACCCATAATATGAAACATGACAGGGCTGGGGTCTATTTGTGACAGGTCCGTTTACCATCCCCGTCATTGTGCCTATCCAAGCGCGTAATCATTGTTACAATTCAACAACGATGGGTTGCTCGATTCCACGTTCTCATACTGTAACCGACTCGTGTAACCGGTCAGCAATAAACCTGCGACATGTGTGGAACCTAATGATAACCATCACCCAGCAGCTAAAAATGAATCCAACGCCACGTCCCGCGAGAGCAATGCGCAGAGGATGGCACCACGCCCCGGCGAGATCGAGGGCCAGGACGAGGACGAGCGAGGAGCGCACCTGCGTCTGGCCCAGCGGCATCGGAAGATCGTGGCTGGGCGCTTCCAGGGAGCTCGCGTGTTGGAGCCGGAATGCGCAGCCCCTGGTGTAGTCGGCCAAGTGGCGTTGCGCTTCGGCACTAGCGCTCCGCTGACTGCAGGCTGTCGCATCACCGTGAAATGGCCAGACCACGGCTGGGTACTTCCCGCCTCCGGGTCTGCTGTGCTGCGTCTGCCGCATGGAACTCCAGCGCCAGCGTTGCAAACCAGTTGGACTCCGACCACGCGACTGCTGGAGTTTACGCTCCAGGGAGAAGGCCAATTACCAGCGCAGACGCCGATCGTGATTGTTCTCTCGGGTGTTTACACGCCAGAGACTGCGACTTCTCAAGGCGAGGCGGCCGTGACTTCCTATGAGAAGCTCGTGGTGCGGGAGACCGTCCCCGTCTCAACGCGAGGCGGCCAGATCCTGGACGGACCGTGTCCGTTTGTGATCCCAAAGATCATGCCGGGCGTAATCACGGGATCCAGGAGGTGGCTCCCGTTCAGCTGCTGTCCCGGTGCAGTCTCGGACGTGTCGCTGGCCTTCTGCGTGCACGGCGCGATCCCCACAGGCGGGCGATTGCTCCTGGAGCTTCCGGCCGACGGATGGGACATGGAGGAGCACCCAAGAGTTCTCGCACGCAGCACATTGCTGTACAATCGCCCTCTCAGTGCCGTGTGGCGTCGCGAGCAGCATGCGTTGGAGATTTTACTGGCCGATGTCTCGATCCCCATGGGCTCCAGCCTCACGCTCACGATCGCGCAGGTCACGAATCCAAGCAAAGAGACCATGACGACGACCACTGCACGGCTCACGACGCTCAGCTCCTCCGGCGGCGTGATCGATGGGCCTTGCAAACTGGACGTCGCACGTATCAGCGAACTGCGTGAGTGCGACTTCGAGCTCGTGAAGAGAGCGCTGGAGGAGTTGGACGCTGAGAGCAAAGGCACCATCCCAATGGACCAGGTGCCTCGGGTGCTGCGAAGCGCTGGCCTGCGCCTATCAGACGAGCTCTATCAGTCACTTGTGCTGCCACATCTCCCGCTATACGCACCAGAGAACGACTGTGATCAATCAGAGGCAGTGGATCCAGTAGCAACCTCAGCAGTGGCTGACCTAGCGACTGCCAGCGTTTCCAGAGACGCAGTGCTCAACATGTTTGCGCTGGTGTATGCCCCAGCCTACAAGTACGGCCAGGACCTGCGACTCGCTTGTGGTCGCGGCCAGACGCAGCAAGTGCAGGAGTGGCTCATGCGCGGCTGTGATCCGACTGCGCGTGATGGATCCGGCTGGTGCGCTCTGCACTACGCAGCAGACTTCGGTCACACGGCTGTCATCGACATTCTGGTCAATGGAGTGAATACTAGTAGTGGCGAAGCTCAAAGCAGCGATGAGAGCGAAGCTCAGAGCACAGAGCCGCTGTCTCGCTTCTCAATCGACCTCAACGCTCGTGACACAAGTGGATGGACGCCGCTGATCTGCGCGGCAGCCAACGGCCACACGACCACAGTCGAGCGGCTACTGGAGCTCGGCGCTGATCTCTCACTCGTGACCGTCGACGGTCGCACGGCGCTGCACTGGGCTGCGATTCGGGGCATGGACGCCACGTTGGCCGTGCTGCTGCGTGCAACTCTGCCCGCAGCCGTTGACGTACAGGACAGTAATGGCTGGTCGGCGTTGCACTGCGCCACGCTGCACGCGAATGTCCTGTGCATCGCGTTGCTGGTGGAAAGCGGAGCCAGCGCTGCGCTGCTGGACACGTTGAAGTACCCACCAGCGCACTTCGCAGACGCTGCAGGGCTCGCCAGGCTGGCTGGATGCGTTCCGGCTGCCTCATGAGGATGGTGCTCTTGCTGATTTAGATCTATTAGCCATTAGTAGCCAAGAATCCATTCTGGCATAATCATCTTGATGACAGGTGATAATCATTCAACGACGCGACTAACCTAAAAAGTGACAAAACGTGAGCATCTAATACCACCACAATGCGATCCGTATCCATATATCATATGCTCATGATGACACATTGTGCTCTCCTCCGCATACTTTACTGCAATGAATTTCAGTGCGTCATGGACCCATCTACCCCTGTTTTGGCACATTCCGAAAACTTCAGCTTGTCGCACATCGCCCCATCCATTCGGAACTGTAGGACACAAAGGTAGTCAGTGGGATGAGCAGCAGCTGCAGCCAAGAGCTCATCGGCTCATTCACGCTCCTTCCTCCCAGGATGCTGCCCAAGGCCGCGTGGTCGCGCGTCAAGACCGTGCGCTGGCTGGCCGCCGTGGCGCTGAGCTCGCTGCTGTTGACCTGGTTCCGCTCGCCCATCGGTGTGAATGACGACGCGTACTACAAACAGCTCATGGCCGAGTCGGTGACGGAAGACGACGACCCGTACGCATCGTCCTCCACCGACCAGGGCAGGAACGGCACGCGGTCCATCATGAGCGGCTATCTCTACCGCTTCGACGTCGAGACGCCCTCGGGCACGCAGGTGCTCGAGAACCGCGACGTACTGACCATCTCGTTCGCCACGACGCTGCACCACGGCTCCGTGGAACTGGACAACGCCATCGCGGTCTACTGCCTGGACGAGGCAGCCAAGCCAGCGGCTGTGGACGTGGACGACTACATCGACCTGGTCACGACCAGGATGCAGCGCAAGGGATCGGTCCGCGTCGGCCCGCTCGTCAACATGCGGTGCGCGTGGCAGTTCCGGTTCTTCACGAGCGACCGCCAGGTGCTGGGCACATCGCCGATCTTCCGCATGGCGCGAGGCCCCACAGAGCCACTGCAGCTGAGGCTCACATTGACAGCGCAAGCGCGTGAGATGCGCGTGTCCTGGACCAGTGCCGCCGTGGAGACAGCCGAGGTGCTCTACGGTCAGCAGGAGGACGCGCTCGATCAATTTGTCGTGGCCACTGCCGGATCTTACGCCGCCAGCGACATGTGCGGTGACTCAGCCACGCAGATCAGTGCCAAGCTGTATCGCGATCCTGGCCAGCTTTACAGCGCGGTGCTGAAGGATCTCGCGCCTGGAGAGACGTACTTCTACACTGTCGGAGCCAAGAATGGCACACGCAGTGAGATCCGCGAGTTCGTTGTCCCACCGGACGCAGGCAGCAATGCGATGGCTCTGAACTTCAACAACAGCGAGAGCAATGGAACCACGAGTTTCTTCGTGTTGGGGAATCTGGGCGTTCCGACGACAGCTACAGGAGAGTACGCCTTCCCAAAGCGCTCCGGTGCGACCGTGGAGCTCATGGAGCGCGATCTGCTGGACAATAGCACGCACAAGTACGTCGCAGCGATGCACCTGGGCGATCTCTCGTACGCGCAAGGCCGCACGTATGTCTGGGATCAATTTGGCCTGCTCATCGAGCGCGTGGCGTCCAAGATCGCGTATCTGATCGCCATAGGCAACCACGAGTACGGATTCAACGAAGGCCGGGAAGTCAACATTGCCAAGTACCCATCGCATCCGCTGCTGGAGCAAGCGGAGGAGAACGGATACCAGGCCAACGGCGAATGCGGCGTGCCCACGCTCAAGCGGTTCATTATGCCTGAGAACGGCAACGACGCTTTCTGGTACAGCACCGAAATGGGGCTGGTGCATCACACCGTCATGACGGCCGAGCTGGACTTCGCAGTCGGATCAACACAGTACCATTGGCTGCAGCAGGACTTGGCTCAGGTGGATCGCACCAAGACCCCGTGGCTGATGTTACATGTGCATCGTCCCATGTACAACTCGGAGGACTATGACCAAGATCAGCGCGTGTCGCTGCTGGTGCGAGACCACATCGAGCCGCTGGCTGTCAAGTACGGCGTGAACGTGGTCTTTGCCGCCCATTTCCACGCCTATGAACGGACCTGCGCCGTGAGTGAAGGCGTCTGCGTGGACACCGACAAGGACGGATCGCTGAGCGCCCACGCACCGGTGCATATCATGGTCGGATCGGCTGGAGCCATACGCGATAGGGCCGACTACCTCCCAGACACGCCCTGGAGCGTGGCGAGAACGCAGCAGTACGGCTACGGCCGTACGCATATTTATAATGCCAGCCACGCGTTGTTCGAGTTCGTGACCAACGAGGACGGACGCGTGTGGGATTCAGTCTGGATCCACGCAGCGCAGGAGGCCAGACGTGGCAACGTTCGCGTGCTGGATGGCTTCGTTGTGGGCCACCGGTTCGGCTCTGCTGACGTGTCGTGGGACGCAGAGCGCGTGGCTTTCGGAAGCCTCGCAGCCGCGGCCTGTGCCGGAGCGCTCATCATGCGGCGGCGGTGGTGGAGATCCAGCAAACCGCGCGGATACCAACCGGTCTGATTAGAGAAATAGATAGGTCTGAAATATCGTAGAGAATACAAATCACATTCAATCCATTCACTGGAGCAGTATATTGCATAGCTCACCTGGAACTACAAGCTCATTGAAGCGTGCACCCGTTCGCGTCGCCGCTCTTGTCTGTGGCTCGATTGCTTGCCTGTGGTGCTGTCTTCGGATGTACTGGAGAGGACACTTGCTTTTGACCATTGGACGATGGAGAAGCCGATGATAAACGAACGGGTGTTTGTGCAATTGCTACTGCAGTCGCTGCTTGAGACAGCGTTGGATTAGGGTGCTCGTGGACCTTTGCATCAGGAGTGATGAGGACAGAGTTGGTTCCTATGGCCTCAGGTTTTGGGATTTGCTCTTGCTCCTTCGGCGAATCTCCAACTCTCGCAGACGCAACACGAGAGCTGCGCGATCGCTGACGTCCTGTAGACGGAACCTTGGGCTGCAGTTCTGGCTTTTGTCTAGAGGAAGCACGTGGCGTGGGCAACTCGTGCTTTCGCTCCTCGAGTGTACCCTTGAATGAGGCGAAAGACGCTTTCATCTCGATCTGTTTCTTTGGCGCGCCCGAGGGAATAGCTGGCCCAATAGACGAACGGAACTCAAATGGCTGCGTATTCTGCTCAATGTGCTGATGGAATGATCGTGTGGGTGGCGTTCGCTGCTCCACTTGACCTCGAAAGGCGATGTTTCCCTTGGAGAACGTGTCTTGGTGATCTTGCAGACTCTCCTGAGTGAACACGTGATGATACAGAGCCAATGGACGCGGGTGTTTGCTGAAATAGCTCTCTAGTTGAGCTTTGTACCGTATAATTTCATCCAAGGAGAACGGGAGCTCAGCAAACAGAGGACAATGCGGTCTCGAGTTGTCTGTAATGCACATTTGCAAAATCCAGTTAGCTAATCAGCACACGTGACCCAATAATCCGCTTTCTCTAGTACCTGATTGCCGCGATTTTCTGTCTTCGGGTACATCGTTGGTTTCAGTGTCTTGCTGTGCCACCAAGTGAAGGCATTCCAGTGCAATGGTTTGGATCTTGTAGATCTCTTGTCGGGATTTCCACAGCGACAACGATTGCTTTCCAAGATGCTGTTTACAAAAGGCTTCGATTCGATCCATCATGAACGCTGACAACGGTGGTTCTTGTTGATTAGAGCGACTCAGAAGCCAGCGAATCAATCGGAACGTGTTGGTAGTTTGGATCCAATGTCTCTCGTCGCGTTGAAATTCCATTTGGATGCGAGTTCGATCGTCTAATTCGTCTTCTTGTAGTGGCAACATCACTTGAAATAGTACCGATCTGGTTACTTTCTGGCTCATCAGCATACGAATGAACTGCAAAAGCGGTCGATCAATAGAACGAGCCGCCTGTTTCAGTGACGGCTTTCTGGTATTTGCACCAGTCATATCAATCGACCAGCAGCATGCATTGCCCATAATACTCTGCAGAACAGGTCGAAGTCCCGAGCTGATCCTCCCTTTGGTCATGGCACTGACGATTCCAAGGCTCTTGTTTTCTGTCGACACGCTTCCTGGCGGTTGGTCGTGGAACAGCGTTTGCACCAGATGAAGCGCTGCTCGAAAGACTGTTGGTTGTTGGTCCTGGAGACTGAGCGTTGCGAGTGCAACCAATCCTTCGTACACGAGTTCACTGCCCATGGTTTCCCTCATTAAAAGCGAAAGCCGTTCTGCAGTTTGGATGCAAGCCATTCGAACGTCTTCGGAGTCGTCGTATAGGCACTTGAAGAAGAAGCCGCCAAAAGTGTATTTGATGATCGCATTGATCTGTTGTCGGCCTCTGTCTGCTCTTTTCAAATCAATCGATTGTGCTGTGGGTGAAGCTGTTTCAAACGTTTCTGGAACAGTGCCGGATGCTGATCGTATCACATACTGGACGAATGCATCCTGGTGGGATTTCTGGGCCAGATATTGCCTCATGACGGTATCAAGTGGAGAATCCGTCTCTAGATCGGGATCTTGCTGAGTCTGCGCCTCTTCTTCGGGAGTTGCATTCGTTGCATTCGTTGATTCAACGATATCAACGACCGTGCTTTGCGACTCAGCCAAGGCACCACATTCCTTTTCTACGTGTAATACGTTGTTTGCGTTCTCAGATTTTTGATCAGAAGAAAGCCCCACAACCTTCATCACCAGATCAAATGAGACTCCGGCATCCAGAAGAGCAGCTTGCAATTCCTCTCGCTCTGATATCAACGCATCTAAGATCGGTATTTTATTGCTAGGGTTTGAATTCACGGATTTGCGAGGTAGGGAGGAATCATAACAAGAATCGTCTTCCGATACGAGCGAGCCCAGAAGCTCCAGCTCATGCAAGGTCACCTACAATACTATGTTCTGTAAGATCAGCTTTTTGTCTGACGTTATTGAGGAGTCATGCGCACCTGGTGGAAGAGATTTCTGTCATGGGGATGAGGCTCGTGAATCACTAGCTTTAAAAGAGAGCACCGCGGTTGACGGAATCGAGCAATCTTCTGAACAATTGATTGAGTCGCGCCAGATATCAACGCAGGCCATTGCAACGGAGCGCTAAATAATGGCCTCAGTACACGCATAGATAGATAGCAAGCAGCACAATCACGTACCAACAGGGAACGAATGTTGAGTTCAGATAGCGCGTGAGAGCATCTCGTGCATGGTCTTCATCAGAAGCAGCTAAAAGTTCCACTATGAACCATGATAATTAGATTACAATGAAGAGAAACAATAGAAGACGATCGGTGGTTCTGACCTTGGGCTGGAGCCTGCACACGATCCACAGCTAGTCGGATGGCTTTGACGACGTATAGATCTTCTCCAATCACCTGGATCCCGAGCTGCTGAGGGAAAATGCTGTTCCTACTCTGGCGGAGGAGATACATTCGTCAGATATGCTCATGAGTGCAAAGGATGCGAGCTTGTGTACCTGAGCGATGTCCACGTGTGATGCTCCGGATCGTCCGGAGCTCCTGGAAAGCCCACTGACAACGAAGTTGGTGGGTGGCGAATCGATGTTTCCTGGGCAGCTCCATCGCCTGCGTATATCAGACGGAAGGGAATGCTCTGCATGCTGCTACCAGATCATCATTCAGAGCTCTGGATGGTTAAAACTGTTCGTTCTCGCCATCGGACGCCGAGTGTATTTATATTTTGCTGGAGTCATGGTTGCGTACTAAACGACTGAACTGGTGATGCTCACTTGACTTCGGAAGCGCCCGTGAGGCAGTTCATGTAAATATACGCGTCCACACCCACGCCCTCGAGCGGCATCAGCGACAGCGCGCCGCCAAAGTACTGTGCGTAGAGCGAGGCGATGCGCAGGCCGAAGGAGTCCAAAAAGTCCATGCCACGCGCGCGACGGTCGATCGCTGCCGCCACGGGGTCGTAGTGGCTTGTGCCGCTCTTGGTGTAGCTCTGGTGGTAAGAGAGCAGGCCATTGGCCTGGGCACGCGTCATGCCACCGCCAAAGTCCGAGACCTTGATGCAAACGCCGTTGGCACCACCCGCGACCAGGACGTTGATCGGCGGCGGCGCCGTGGCCGAGAGCTCGACGCTGTTGAAGACGGCGTTCTTGAGCACCTCGGACAAGATGAGCTCGAGATGCTGCGGCACGTAGCGGTAGGTAGCATCGTCCTGGCCCGAGAGATGGAACTCCGGCAGCTTTTGGCCGGTGGCTTCGAGTCCAGCCTTCCACACAGGCGAGACCTTGTCAATGACCTCGCGCGCAATGGCCATGGGCGAGGCGTGGTCAGCCACGATGCCCGTGAAACCCTCTGTGGGCGTCTGCGCAGCGAGATGCTGGTCCACGAGCATGCGAATGCCGATACGCGAGTTGTAAAAATTGTCCAGCGACTCGGTGAGCCCCTCGGGCTCGTAGCTCAGCTCCTTGATGGCGTCCCAGAGCGTGTGGTGCATGGTCGCGTGCTCGGCGCGAATGCGGCGGTGGAGATCCATGTACTGCTGCTCGCCCTCCAGACTGCGCGGCAATGGGGCGCTATGATCGATACACAAATGAAGCCAAGTCAGTCCGAATAAGAAAATGTAGCCATCTTGACCAGCGACATAAGGCTTCGCTTATCAATACTGTACCTGATCATCTGGTCAAAGCTGCTGAGCAACTGCTCGCGCAGACTCACGATCGGCGCCGCATCCGGCAGCTCGTCCGGCAGGTTTTCCAGGTCCACAATGCGGCGCGCGAGACGGATCGGCACCTCCTTGTGCAGCAGCTGCGCCGACGTGATGATCACGGGCGCATTGAGCTCCTTCCACTATTAAACCACCACCGCAATTCCATTTTCAGCTGATACTCCAATATGAGTGGCGCAGACCCGGGAGCTCGTACCTTTTGCAACTCGCTGGGTTCCTCACGCAGACGAGCGATCACCGCAGCCGGCGGCGCCTTGGGTCCGCGCTTGAGAAGCGCCTGCAGCGTGATGGCCGGCAGCGGCACATGATGCAGGCGGTAGACCTCTGCGAGAACTCTTGGGGCCACGACCATCGCGATTATGTGGATCGATCCGAATTGCAAATGTGGAACGCTCGAGCGGCCCACTTTTGCTCCATCGACGCGCACGAAGATCAAGGGAGATGGGATTGCACAAACACCGCTCTTTTCAGCCAATCATGAGAGCGGATAATATATTTTTCAGCCAATGATGGAGGTCTTGTCTGGGATAACGATGTCCAAAAACAAGGCAGTCATGGGCGAACGTCCAAGTCGACTGGAAGTCATTCCAGTCCATGCGGCCGCGTTGATGTTGGTAGCCTAGCTTGTTGAGCTGAGTCAGATGAACCGCAATGTTGTTCGGATAGACTGGTAGTGACGACTCAAAGTGCTAAATATACTACCAAAATCTGTCTCTTCAAGGAGGCGAGAGATCTTTTGCAGGTCCTAGATTCATCCTGGAAGCGATGCAGGAACCACTCGATGGTTTGTCCTTCGGCGTGTTCTCATATCTCAAGACCCATCCACGTGTTTCACACTTAGAGTCGAAAAGTAGCACTGGTGCAAGTTCCATCCAACTCGCGCTTTGGGAGCAGGTACAGTATATCCATTCGCTGGAGTCGCTTCTTGCTTGCACTCACTTTATTTTGAGCACATGGTAGAAGCACTATCCCTGCGTACTTCCAGACGACTTGAAGCGCTTTTACACCGTGAGCAATGGAATCTCCATCAAGTGGTTCGTGAACTTCCGAGGTATGACGTCGAGTGGGCAAATGAAAGCTTGTAACATCTAACGATTCATTTCCAAGGCGAAACAAACCTCGTCGGCCATTTCACCATCAACTCCATTCAGGACTTGCAAAAGATTCATATCAAACGATTTGCTCAGCAATGTCGGCCAATTGATCAGCATCGACTTCCCAACATCAGTAGCGTACGATGACAAGCACTCTGAATTCATCTTTGGTGATATACAGAACACTCAGACCCCGTTGGTTCATACAGCTTGACCTGCAGGAACTTGTAGCATTTCCGCTTGAATCATCACCAAATTTTGGTGATGTGGCCGTGATTTACTTCACAGGTAGGCGAATGCATCCTTGTTCTCTTTGAGGTGAAGTCTAACCAGACTGCACCAAGACGGACCACAGATTTGGTTTCGCGACTTGAGTGGCAAATGGAGTTTTCTTGCCGACACATTCGCCAACTATTACCGAATGATGGTTGCGCACTTGGGGATCATTGGCTGGCAGGTGAGCGATACATTGATAAAGTCCAAATTTGGGATCAACAGCTAACATACTCTGATCAAGGCTATTTTCTCGGATACTGGGTTGGACCCAATTCGCAAGGTTGGTGAATCGGTTTGTACTTTCAAAAGCTTCAGTCTTATCGGATCTATGATGATTAGCCTTGGTTCTACCTGTTCATTCCCAAAAGAATGGTTATTAATGAGCAAGATAGCTAGCAAACAATCTTGCAGTATTGTGAAACGAAGAAGGGAACGTTCACACAATTGGTTGAGGGCTTATCAGGGCTTACATCGTGAATACCCATCTTGTCTCGTCAATTTTCCTCAAAGTAAAAAATGCTTTCATCACGATACTTCATTGACGAAAAATCCTCGTTGGATACTGCAACCACACGCCGCTTAACTTGCGATGCAGGGATTTCCACAATGCGTGAATGGACCTTAGATAGACCTGGAGAATTCGGTGATCTATGTTGAACAACAACCCATCAAATCATTAGTGTGTGTACGATTATGATTCCGTAAGCATTCAGAATTTCGCACCGTTTGAGCACGCCAACGCGCAACATGACCAGCTGATCGTCTTCCTCAGAAGAATCGTCAGGGGAATTGTAGAAGATGCTGAGAATCTCACACACGTTGAAGAGCAAGAAATGATCGATCTCGTTGCCCGACAAATCGGCCAAAACCAGCTCGCCGGTGTGCAGCTTTAATGTGTTTCTGTAGTCATTTATTCATGTACACAATTTCCACAAGATCAGTACAAGATATAAATGCGCGAACTCAATTTCACATACCGCTCCGTATCGCCAATTTGCGCAATGGCTGCGAGAATATTTGGTCGTTCATCATCTTCTGATCGACTTTTGGGCTCAATTCGCGCAGGCTGAAAATTGTCTAGATCCGGATTAAGTAGTTTCTACAAATAATCATGGTGATGTGAGTTCAACTTATTCAAACACCAGTAATAAGAGCAGATGTCGCATCGAACCTGGAGAACAATGCACTCAGTCACCCATGAAGAGTTCTTGATAAAAACACGATGTCTTTTCGCGATGTATTCACACGTCTATACGGAAACCACATGAGAGTTTTGATTCGCATTATACAACGCCCATAAAAAAGTATGCTTTACCTTAGTGTATTCGTCAGAAATGATGACATCTACTTGATGTTCACGGGAAGGAGTAATATCCTGATGATGATCAAGCATCAGGTTAATGACACCATTAATTATCTATAATACGGGAATACAGCATACCTCGATGACCCGTTTAGCACCGCATGCCTTGAGAACAAACGTGATCATAGTGCTCATAGACTTTGCACTTGCTTTTTCGGCATGTTGTACATCATGTGGAATTCCAAATGAGAGACCAGAAAATATGTCCAGCTTCATGCCATAAAAGAACATCACACCGAGATCAAAAAATTAGCATTCGGCAGTACATTTGCGGCAGGCATGAAACTTTACCTGTCTGACCGGGAGACATTCAAACTTCTTTGTCGTCATTGAATAACCAGACGGGACGTAATACCCATCGAATGGAAGAATCTGTCCAGCTGTAATGCATGCATGTAGCCACTCCGGATGTACAACAGGAATTCCACACGCCACTGCATACAGAAATTTGAGTTTACGCCACGATACAGGAGTGGCAATCACAACAGCTTTGGTGTTATTGGGACGCATCATATCTTGATAACGATCGCAAAGCTTTCCGCCATGTTCTTCTATGAGCCCCATCAAGCTTGATTCTCCATCTTTTACGAATCCAGTCAAGCAAAACTCGAATTTATACTTGAACATGGTTCTGGATCGTGACAAATAAGCCCGATTCGATGGCAAGGGCGACAATAATCTCGCTCGAGTGCGTACGCTTGGGGTTGATGAGTTGGGTGTTGAAATCGAAGATGCTGAGCGCGTCGACGCACGCGACAATCGAGGGGTTTCACTGATTCGTTGCAGATTCGACGATCCAGCATCAGGAGACGAACAATTTCTTTGTCGTTTCCTCCGAGACGGCGTTAACTCCGCACTTGGAGGAAGAGAATTCAGCTTTTTCTTCGCCTTCGAATGAGAATGTAGGGTAGATTGGAGCACTTCCTTTCCCACCTTTCGAGACACCGCACTTAGTTTTTGTACTGATGTTTCGTCGGCACTAGCGTGACCATCATTCGCTTCAGAAGCTGTCTCCTTGTTTGTCAGAGTTTCTTTGCCCATAGCTTCACTTTCAGTCAAAGCTCCAAGGGCCTTTGAAGCCATCACACCAACATCGGGCAAACTATCTAGAAGTTGAGATTCAGTCTCTTGTGAATCTGGCATTGCAAACGAAAATTCCAGGTTGCGTATCGCGGTTTTGGTAACAGGAGCAACAGTCGAACCACATTGGCAGACTGCCTGATCGCACTTGCAAGCAGAATCACCAAATGCAAACGACTTTGACTGGGAATCCGTAAGCTCGGCCGATAGCTGTGCAGCTTGTTTCTCTCGTTTCTTCAATGCCACTCGATTGGGAGTCCATGGAGACTTGGCGGGAGATGCCTGGCGAGACTCATTCGTACGCTTGTCGACCAACACCAAGTCCAACTGGGTCGGCGTTTTACTAAGCGCCACTGATGAAGTCGAATCTTTTTGCAAAGATGCATCGCAGTCCTGAATATAATCGAGCGAAGGTTGTGTCGTGGCACAATCACTTCCTTGCTCGTCTTCGTCATCGTCGTCAGCGGGTCGTGGAGATTGCGTCTGGGTAATCGACCGACATGACTGCGTTTCACCTCCATCATCTATCAACTCTGTGTGAATCGCCTGCGTTTCCTCTTCATCATCCATCGGCGCCGTCTCGATCATCTCTGTGTCGTTCTCCTCTTCGTTCGTGAGTGTGCCGCACTCACTCACGTCATCCGCGTCACCAAGCGATTCCGTTTCTGGATATTCCTCTTCCTCAACCTGCGTCTCGCCGTCAACGTCCATCACAGATGCGTCCCTTCCCATCGCCGTCTTGTCGCTTATTCCTGTCGTTCTCTCATCATCTTCAACGCTCGTGCTGCTTTCATCCAGCGCCGACGTCACGTCATCCTGCGTCTCGCCATCAAACAGCTCGGCAAAGGCGTCATTCTCCGCTCTCGACTCGTTGCTTCCAAGAGGCGAGTTCGACAGCGACGTGTCGGACCGGAAGCTCGAGTCCAGATCCAATGCGAGCTTCATGCGCGTTGCTCTCGCTGGCGGTGTGCGCTGTTGATGGCCTGGAGGTAACGGCGGCCGGCCGCTGCGCATGGCGCCGAACGCGCTCAGATCTGCGCTGCACTGCACGCGCTCCTCGTCATCCTCGTCCTCCTCTTCCTCGCGCACAGGCGACTGACGTGGAGACACGGCCGTGAGGGCGGCCAGCGGGTCCATGGCTTTCCTTTGGCGGGTTTCCCTTGCTTTGCGCGCCAAATCTCGCAATTACCGTTATCGAGCGGGAGTGATGGTCAAAGTTTGTCCTGCCGCATATGATTCAATAAGTACGGTGTTAATGCAGATCATTCATTGGCTGATTTGCATAGATTCGATTTCAGCCAATCAGAAGTGTTATAGGTCGCGCCCAGAAGCTTCAAGTGAACCTGTTGCAGTTTGCATTTGGATCGCAAGCGACGAGGACGAGAGACATGGAGAACTGCGATTGGGAGCGGCTTGTGGCCGCTGGCCTGCCGGTCAAGGACGCACAGGAGGCGCAGCAGGAGTACGCGCTGGTCACCATCCGCTCATCGCTGGATGGAGGCCTCGTGCAGGTCCTGCGACGCATTGCGCACCATCGGAAGCGCCAAGAGAACGACCTGCATGAGACAACTCCCGAACGCAAGCGGTCGAGAAGTGTCTCTATAGGTCCAATGCGGATGGAGCTACTGAGTTTTGAGTCGATGATGATGAAGAAACGACGAATGAATGGTGAAGACACAAATCCCGTGGATACTGTGAGCAATATCCCTGTGTCAAGCATAACCAAGCGACACGCAAGCGCAATCCTGTCGAGAGTGTGGGATTTCATAGCTGCAGCTTCGGTATTTGCTCACAGCGCATGCGAAGAAGCATGTGGCTTTGCATGGACGTTCTTACAGCTTCCAAACAAGAACCAGGATGATATCGAGCTGCTCTTTGATGAAGAAGACAAGCTCTGGGCTGCAGATTGCGAGATTGAGCAAGCCAGAATGCGTACAAGAGCGATGCAGAAGCAGATGATGACTCCATGGAGAACGCAAAGGATCACGTAAAGTGGTGTAATGGAACAGTGTGCTCAGCCTTTCTTCACGAACTTATCAACTAAAGATAGAACTCCACCCACATTCCTCAGCAGCCTTGGCATTTGCTTCATGGGCTTCAATGGACAGGCAATCAGCCAGTCATACGCCTCTCACGGAGCCGACAGCATCCGATGTCCACAGCTCTGCTGCATTTAAAGCGTCACTGTACGAGACGGCGGTCCAAGTCGAAGCGGATACTAAGAAAGTGGCAGCATTGAAGAAGCAGTTTCTGGATCAGTTGGACTCGCCAACGCAGGCATGTTTGCGCAGTTGTTCATGCATCGCATCAGTCAAACGGGGGCGCTATACAGAGGTGACTTGCGACGCGCACAAGCTCACACTGCGCAACTCAAAGCCGTACTCAGAGCAGCTTGGGAACCAAATTGTCGTGTCGCCCATTCGTGTACCATCGGCGGAATTCTATCAGCCCTCGCGGTCATTCACTTCTGACAGCACATTGAACAGTGCGCTCAGTCCACTCCAGTCGAAATCACCAGCGAAATCAAGTACAGCACGCCTACTCAAGGGCTCCAAGAGCGCATTTTCGCTGCACAAGAACTGGGACGACATCAACGAGATGGTCTCTGCCCACATGCTCCCCTCACTCTCCTCGCCCAAGTTGCTATGCAAGTCAGACTCAAGCACTGAGTCAGTGGTGCGTATTGGACTATTCCTATTCAAGTACCTTTGCTGATATTAATATTATATTGCTGGTAGGCTTTCCCGATGCATTCCATTGTGCTTGAAGCCCCTTCATCTCTTCCTCTCCAAGACGCGCTGGATATGCTCGAGAAATACGACAAACTCATTCGATTGCAGGCCCAAACGCCACGTAATATGGCTGCCCTCTACACGCGGCGGTCTACGCTGTTGGCTGCGCTTGGCAAGTACGAAGCGGCATTGAGCGATGCTGAGCAAGTCATTCGATTGGACCCCAGAGCCACTATTGTAAGGCCCATTGCGTCGATTCAGTTTCACACCATGCTGACAACCATTATTTCTGTAGGGCTACTTTCGCAAAGGTTATGCGCTCTGTGGCTTGCGGAGATTTGCCGATGCCAGTAGTGCTTTCCAACAGGGACTCGCTTACGACATTAGCTGCAAGCAGCTACGACATGCACTTGAAGTTGCATTGCATCACGTTCGTCATCCTGCCTAACGACAACGAGCTGACAATAACCTTTTTCCTAAATCCCAAATTCTAAGCCTTGAACCATTTCTGTGAGACCTGACGATTCATGCGATCATTCATCGGATTCCTAGCATTCATGCTTATGAGAAGGAAGATCGCACGATTCAATCGAGGGATAAATATAGTTGTCCGAAAGTAATACGTGTTTGGGATTTCATCTGTGTCAAGTTTGGTTTCAGTTGAAAACTCTCAGAATATGTCTTAAGTAGAGGTTGTCAATATTGTCGTGAGATGATGCAAAGTGTCAGTCGTGCCTTGACTTTACTCGGTGCAAAGACATCGAACGATAGTTTTCGTATTGAACGGCACCACGGAGAATTATAGCATCGACGTATGAACTTGCACAGACGAACCAAGATCCGCCGCAGCCATTGTGAATAAACGAGCAACAAAGAACGGTAGCACCTGAAACGTCACAACACGACCGACTACAACACCTGACCAAATTGCATGGCCTTGCGAGGGATTCAACCCACGGCCAAAATGCCGAAAAGAATGAGGACCATGCCGATACAATATAGTTTTGTGCAAGTTCCGAAAGCGATAAATGTTGAAGCACCATTGACAACGTAGTCGATCGCTGAGACATCGTATACGCTTGTTCCGTCTTTGTATTGCCACAGCGACGTTCACAACCGGTATCGCTGATTGCAGGTGCAAACTCGAAGCACCACGTGGGATCAATTGACTCAGCTCCGATGCTTGCCATCTTCTCAAGGCGCACTGAAAATATGACGCTTCAATCTATACGTGAATATGCTTGGATTGGGAAATGAAAATAACGCCCAGAGTTGTCCTCAAAAATTTGGGTTCCCATCTAGTCGAAAAGACGACAGTAAACCCAAAGGCAGGATCAAAATGAAAAAGAGAATATATTTGTGCTCGATGAAACGTTATATATGCAATATCACATGTATCCGAATGCTCACGATTATCCCGTATCACACCCCAGCGCTTGAAGCCCAAATTGTAGAACGTGCCGATCAGCACTTGCAATCGTTCTTCAGAGCATTCGAGCTGCACACAAAGGAATCGAGTGCCCAATTCTGAGGCTCGATCTCTTCGATGTTCTGTTCAAACAGCTCGTCGGTCCAAGGCTGAGTAATCGGGCGCACGAATTCGTAGCTGCTGAAAACTGGTCCAGCATAGAGCACGTTGTTGACTGCGAATACGCCGAGATTCACGTCTCCGACACCACAATGCAGAACTCCTCCGGGATCCAAGTGCTCCGTAGATGGCAAATTCCGATTCACCTCGGCAACGAGAACGTCACGCTCACTCGAGTCTTCGCTGCCAGTGTAGAACAGCTTGGGGTACCAGCCGCAATGCGGAGTATCATTGTGGCCGTGCGCTTCCTCCATCATGTTCTTGAGGAAATGCTGTTGCTTGCTGCTCAGGTCCCTGCCGCCAGTCTGACGGACCGCGATCTTGTGCAGTTTTTTCATCGTATGCGCGAACTGGCGGAGAAAAGCAGCCACCTCGGGGAAAGGCTTGGCTCGAAGTAGGCCAAAGAACCGCGAATGCTTCTCAGTCGGATCGCGCAGAGTCGCAACCAGATCAGCCGCTCGGTTCGCCATTTCCTGCAGGCGCGACCAGAATTCCGGATACGGCTCCACATAGCAGCCACTGCCCTGTTCGCGCACTGACATGTGCGTTGTTGCTTGCTTGGGGTAGAGCGCCGCGTCGTGGCGAAACTGGGTGTACGAGGCGAGTTGCGTGTTCATCATGCGCAGCTTCCACTCCTGCGAATGGAAAACCGAAGCTCGATCGGCTGGAGACTTGGACAGTTCACGTAGCGCTTCAACCCAGAGCCTTCCGATGATCTTTTCCTTGGTTTCGCTCTCGCCAAATGAGCAATCGATCGTATCACGAAGCGCCAGCAGGTTGGGCGTGTACTGGATGCCATCGCGGAACTTGACAAACGCTGGGTCTTTCTCGTCGCATTCCCCCGACTGCATGCGTCGTGCAAGCTCTTCACTGGCCGCATCGTTTCCAAACAGAGCAAACGCGATATCGAGAGCGCTGGGGATCCGTCGTGGCTGCTTCTCCTGCTTGAAAATGATCTGATCATAGACCACTCGAGAGAAGATGAACGAGGTCCAGATGAAGCGAGGGCGAAACAAAGTCATCGAAATCGGTGCAGAAGTTGGTGAATGGTCATAGTTGAGATCCGCAATGTGAACTTGCTGGATAATCTGCTGCTGAAGCGCAGAGAATCGGTCATTGTTGGCCATTCCATGAGGGAAATACACCTTCGCGAGGCAGCTGCGGCTGGGGACGAGTTCGTTCAGCTGCATGAGCATCATCGAGTGGGAGCCGGCGTCTCCATCGCCCAGAAGACTGGACAGTAGCGCGTCCATCGATGCGAGCAGCTCCAGCTGCTGCGTTTCGCGCAACAAGTGCACAAACATGAGCGCACACTGGAGATGATACAAGTCATGCTGACCGCACTGGCCACCAAAGACGCGGAAATCAATGATTCCGAGCCAAGTGAGCGCTCGGAAGTATTTTTTCAACGACTCGCTCTTGAGATAGTGGCCACGAGCAGTGAAGAGTGCGCAGTCGATCACTCGTTGCGAGCCAAAGATCTGAATTGTGGCCATCGATCGAGTCTCAACTGATTCCCATAGAGTTGTCAGTCGCGTTTTGTTTGCTTGGAGATTGTGCTGCAACTCGCCAGCAAGCAGACTCTGGGCCATGGCCAAGAACAGATCCACATCCAGCAGCACGTTGCTCAAAGACTGGTCCGGGTCCGCTTGCGTCGCTCTGAACAGATTGTCCGACTTGGCCAGTGTCGCCGTCAGCATCGCATCGATTGTGGTCATGCAAAATCGCTCTTCGAGGTCAGCCAGCAGCGCGTCAAAGCTGCGGTGCCACGCGTGGAGCACCGAGTCCGCCGTCACAAACGTGGGCATCTCATCCACGCACAGTCGATTGTACATCTCGCCAAAGCTCTCGGTGCTCATGCGTTGCGAGACCACAAAGCCATTGTGGACCAGTTTCTTCATCTCTGGCTCATTCGGGCGGAAATCGAAGTGACGCGTTCTCTTCTGGAGCGGATCTTGATCGTCGCCGCACAAAACGTTGTCCACGTACTCGGCGCCGAGCTCGGCTCGTGCCAGTTGCTTTCTCTGGTCGATCACCTTGTTCTCCGTCTCTGGATCAGCGGCAAAGTCCTCGAAGAACTTGCAGTGTTGGACGAGCACAGGTCCGCTAGAGTTCTCGCTACCAAACCCATTGGTCGGATAGCGTGCGAGTAGGTCCTCATGCGTGAGATCGCGCCCCATCTTGCGCAGCACGGCATCATAGCAAGCGCTTGCGTTCACTTGGTCCATGACTTGGAGTTGGTGTAGATTCCTGTTGCTCTTGTGCGGTGCGTAGTAGATTATGTTGTGAGCTTCCACAGTGGCGTGCATGCTTGCATTTCGTTGTAAAGCTTCACCGTCTGGCGCAAGGCTGCATTTTAAAATTTTAAAGCCTTCCCTGTCCCCAAAGAGATTTTGAAAAGACAGCAGCGATCTTTCTTGTAGAAGCTGCTCATGAACTTGAAGCCGATTTACTGGCTCAAGAGACACACCAAGGCGGTTGAAAAGCATTCTTTTTCTCATTTGTGAGCGTTTTACCTTGCAGCTGGCTCTTGCTCTTTTGTTTAAAATGCGGAGCCGTTGGAAATGTCTCCAAGTGCTCAGCACAGGAACGAGTCGAGAGCCCATTGCGGAGGCGCAACGCTTTCAATTTTGGCTTCAAACTCCTGATCGGCCCAGCGCTTGTTCATCGGGCGAGGGAATTCGTAGCTGCTGAAGACAGGGCCTGCGTACAGGACGTTATTTACGCTGAAGAAGCCCAAGTCTACGTCACCCACGCCCCAATGCAGAACACTTCCGGGGTCCTGGTGTTCAATCGACGGGATGTCCGTGTGAACGTCGACAGCAAGCACGTCACGCTTGCCCGAGTCTTCGCGTCTGGTGTAGAAAAGCTGAGGATACCACCCGAGATATCGCGATCCGCCGCTTCCAAATCGCTCCTCCATCACGGTTTTCAGGAAATCAACATGGTCTTCACTCAGTGGCTCGTTCTTGGATTGAAGGCGAGTGATTTCCTCCAGAGTCTTCATGGTTGCAGCAAATTCGCGGAAGAAGTAAGCACTGTTTCGCTGCCACGAAGGTCGATTCTCCTCCTTCGTTGTCTTCTCTACCGATCCCTCAACAAGATCTGCAGTTCTGTTCGCTAGTTCGTGCATGCGCGACCAGAATTCCGGGTACGGGTCCACGAAGCCATCGGCGTATTCGCACCGAGTCCCCATTGTGACGCTTTGCTTGGCGTAGAGCACCGTATCATGACGTAGTTGCGTGTATGAAGCGACCTGCGTATTCATCAATCGCAGCTTCCATTCATGCGACTGGAACGTTGATGCGTTGTTGCCTGCAGGCTTGGATAATTCACGCAGCGCTTCCACCCACAGAGTACTCACACTCTTTTGCTTCACTCCGTTTTGAACAAAGGAACGCTCGATAGTCTCGCGAAGAGCCAAGAGGTTCGAAGTATAAGGAAGTCCATCACGGTGTTTGACAAAGTCCTTTGCGTCGCTCTCTTGCGCGGTCATGCGTCGAACGATCTCTTCGCTCGCGGCGCCATTACCAAACAGAGCAAACGCCACGTCTACGGCGCTGGGGATGCGTCTGGGCACTTTATCTTGCTCGAACACGATCTGATCGTAGACCAAACGAGAGAAAATGAACGCGCTCCAGACAAACTGTTGTCCGAACACCGCAAACGATGCCGGGAGAGCCGTGGGCGTAGTCTGTTGATGGGAATCCTCAATACGAGGGTGTCCGTTGATCAGTTGCTTGCCAAATCCCTTGTTCACGATCTCCTGTTGCAGCGTCTTGAGTCGATCGTAGTCCGCATCTCCGGCCGGAAAATAGAATCCCAGTAGACTGCTTTGATCTGCTGGAACAACTGCATTCAGTTGCGATGGTGTCATCGAATCAGACCCGAGGCCTCCATCACCAACCAGACTGGAGATCAATTTGTCAAGCGAGGCAATAGGCTCAATCTGACGCGTCTCGCGCATCACATGCACCAAAACGAGGGCGCACTGCAGCTGATACAAGTCTTCCTCAACGCTTTCTCCCCCTGCGACTCGGAAATCGATAGTCCCGAGCCACGTGAGTGCTTGGAAATACCGCTCGAGCTGCTTAGACTTGGTGTAATGGCCACGCGGCTTGAAGAGCGAAAAGTCGATCTGTCGTTGCGACCCCAAGATGCTCGTCTCGATCAGCTGTCCATCTTGAACTGCGCTCCAAAGCGTCGACAGTGCAGCTTTGTTGCCTTGAACACTGACGCAGAGTTCGCCCGTGAGCAGACTTTGCGCCATGGCCAGGAACAGATCCACATCCAGCAACGCCTTGGTAAGAGCACTCGGCGCATCCGATGCCGACAATGCCAGCGCCTTTACTAGCTTGCTTGTCGCTTGAATCATTAAATCGATCATCGCCACGCAGTGTTTCTCCTCGAAATCGATCAGTAGCGCATCTAAGCTGCGGTGCCAGGCATGCAGCACTGAGTCCGCCGTCACGAACACAGGCATATCGTCCGTGTACAGGCGGTAGTAGATCTCTGCGAAACTCTCCGCATTCAGTCGTCGCGAGACCACAAAGCCGTTGCTTGTCAGACGCTCTGTCTCTGTTTCATTCAGCCGAAAGTCGACGACTCGATGCTTCTTGAGCGGATGGTGCGATCCAGAGTCCAGGATCTCGTCCACGTACTCGTCACCATGCTGCTTGCGCGCGTCTTCGAGCGCCTGCTGCACTCGCTCATTCACTTGCATTGGATCCGCAGCAAAGTCTTCGTAGAACTTGCACTCGTCTGGTTTGATAGCCGATACGTCTCGAGCCTTCGCAGCCACCGGGTAGCGCTTGAGCAGGTCCTCATGTGTGCGATCCGGCCCAATCTCGTGTAGCGCTGCCGTGTACACGGCGCCAATCCCCTCGAGCTCCATTCTTGTCTTCTGCTTAGCGTGGTCTCTTTCTCTCTGGCTGCGGATCGCTCGTTCTTCCCGCGAATCTGATTTTTAATCAGAAGCGCAGAAGAAACCCACCCAGCAGCTCAATAGCAGCAGTTGCGCAGCGCTTTGTCGCATTTATGCGGCTGCTGCAGCCAGCAGAGCTTCTCGAAGGCCTTTGAGGTCGTCATGTGCCTGCTATATGCCTCTTTGGCTCTGTGGGCCTCTTCCCTCCATAGCCAAGTGACGCCAGTCAGTCCATGCGCATCATCATGCTGATCTGACTGATTGGTAAACAGCGCAACTTCAATTCTAATACCGGTGATGGCGGATAGGATACCGGTATTGCGATTGGTACCGCTGACCACGGGCTTGTCATTCGCGCTCTCCCGTTTGTATCATCAGCATCAGGACCGAGAAGGAGCATGAGCAAGTCGGACGACGAGGCCGCGCGCAGCCAAGAGGAGATCGACCTGGACGATCTGCTGGACGGTACAGCCTGCTGTCTGCTGTGGACATGGTCTGTTGCTGTGCTGGTTACCTGACGTGGCCTGTGCGCGCTGCTTTGTGCGATGATTCTAGACGCCCTGGACGACTTCAGCGATGAGATCAGCAACGCCACCAAAGGTTTGGGCTCTTATGGGCGTATGCTGTTGCGTAGACTGGTGTCTGATGAGTGTGGCTATGCTGTGATGTAGAAAGCGCACAGACTCCGGTCTCGGAAGTCGCAGCCGTGCGCGAAGAAGCAGCAGCTACCGTCGCTGCGACTGAGGACAGCGAGATGGAAACGCTGAAAGAAGTGCGTTCTGCATGGCCTGAGTGGTGGACGCTTACGCCTGATGATGCTGAGGCTTCTGTATTGACTGTAGAGCATGGCCAAGTTCCTGGAAGACGCACAGAACCCAGAGTTCCAGCAGGTATTAGAGCAGGCCTTTCGCGAATTAGGCACCGATGGTACGAGCATTCAGCCATCCTGATGCTAGATGATTCATCGCTAGTATACTGATGGATTTGCTTTCGCTTGCAGCTGAAGGCGAGAACATCCATTCGCTGTTGGGCTCGCTATCCACCAATCCTGAACCTGCGGCGGCTGGGGCCAACCAGGATGATGGCGACGACGTCAGTCTGGGTGTCGCCAAGACGTTGCAGAACATGGCCAAGGCGGCTGAGGACATGGAAGGGCTGGATACCGGTAACCTGGAGTCCATGGGCGAAGATATGATGGCCGAAATGATGAAGAAGTTCGAATCGATGGGCGAGAAGGTATGCCGCTGCGATTGATCTTGTGCTGAACTTGCGGATTGACGTATTATTTGTGTGCCATAATTCTGCAGAACGATTTCCAGGACTTGGTCGATGGCATGATGCAACAGTTGCTGTCCAAGGACGTCATGTATGACCCCATGAAGCAGATCTGTGAACGAGTAAGTGGTTCTTTCACCTCTCAATTGCGGAATAACATCTTGTTGATGGGCTAATTGCATCATAATTTGGTGTAAATCAGTACCCCGAATGGCTTGCCGAGAAGGAATCGCTGCTCTCCAAGGAAGACTACGAACGGTGCGCATTTGACCATTTTCGAATGAATTGTGGGCACTATAAAGCTGATTTGGTGCTTCATTCAATCTCATAGATATGGCAAGCAGTACCAGTATTTCCAGCAGATCATCGCTGTGTACGAGTCGGAACCAGACAACTTCGCACGGCTGTCAGAGCTGATGCAGGAGATGCAGGAAACCGGCCAGCCACCATCTGAGATCGTGAAGGATCTTGCACCAGGACTCCAGTTTGACGACGAAGGCATGCCTGTCATGCCGAACATGGTGCATATCTCGTACTCTCGTGACTCTCCCAATCCATTCCGTATTATTAACCCACTGATTGCTTGCAGGGTCCTGGTATGTTTCCTGGAATGGCAGGAATGCCCGGCATGCCCAGTACGTCTCCATGTAATTGCATCTCTACGAATTGTATAGTTTTCTGACCTTGATATCTGGGTTGTAGTGGGTGGAGTTCCAGGCCAGGAACAGTGCTCGCTCATGTGAGATCGATGTTATTCCTCAAGTAAACTCTGTTAGCGCATTTTGCTATTCATTTCCATCACTTCCGTAAGATGAGTCTCTCTATGAGCAATTCTATGCCTTTGTACGCTGCTTACAGCTCCTGATTTGATCAGGTGAGCGAGTGAATTCATTTGTGGTTATATCTATTCTATTGCTGTTGATTCCTCCTTCTCGATACTCTTTGGATGCAGCCAGTTCTGGTAATGTGAGGTACCAGGGCCAAGTAGCCGCTCAAGAATCTTGTCGATGCATTTCTCAATCTCACAGAGATGGCGGATGTAAGCCAGCTTAGGCCAAACGGCGCGCTGTCCACCTTCGATATAGCGCCTCATGTCCTTCACAGTCGGATTCAGGATCGCTTTGATGCCGATAGATTCCAGAAACACAAAGTCTGGGATAATGGTGACGTTCCCCGAGAAATTCTGCTTGAAGTATCCGCTGAACTGGTGGCCATAGATCTTGGGGAACAGACCCAGGAAGGCCAGCATGCGCAGACGGTGCCGCACGTCGCCTGCGATGACGCTCTCGAGCGTGTGGAACAGACTGTAGCGGAATTTGGGCGAATCGATGTCATCGCTGACAAATGGAACCACATGTGGGTTGACCTGAGAGACGATGAAGTTGGTGACGTTGAAGCAGCTGGCCATTGTTTCCATGGGCAGATCGTGCTGGATGCTGCCGTCCACCCACTCCTTCCCAGGCGAGACGAACGGAACGATCTTCCCGTTGAAATCTCGAGCCATTAGCTGTTTTCCCTTCATGATGCCCGGGAGGGAGCAGGAGACTGCCACTGCACTCCAGAGAAGCACATGAGGTGACGTGATATGGCTTAGCAGCAGCTTCTTTGGCCCCTTGTGGCCTGTGATATCGGAGGCAGAGACCGTGATGCAAACATGGCGACCAGTCTTGCGGAAGGCGTCTAGGAACGTGTAGTGCATCATCTTCTCAGGCGCGTGCATGGGCTCACCAAAGTAATGCTGCGCGGTGCGCTCAAACATTGCGCCTTCCACAAGGAATCCCGTCTTGACGCAATGAACGAGCTGCTTGAGGAGAGGCGGGAACCACCAGATGCCCAATGGGAAGTACTGCGTCGAGATCTTTTCTTGAAGCACATCGTTCAGCAGCTCTCTGTTCGTTTTGCAAGCAGTGAAGGCTGCCGTGATGGAGCCTCCAGAAGAACCCGAGATCACATTCGGCAGCAGATCGGCATCCAGTAGCGCTCGAATGACGCCCATGTGGTACATAGCGATGGAGCCGCCGCCACTCAGACACAATGCAGTTGACCCAAAGGACTGTTTCATACTCTTGAATATCGCCACCTTGTCTTCCGGAGGGAAACCCGTCGTATCTGCATCTACCAGCAGCTCCATCGCCTCCACGACGCGTTCGTGGTAGCGCTCGATCACCTGCTTCGTGCCTGAGTTGCACTCCAAGTGAAGGCTGGCCGAGTCAATGCCCAGCTTGTTGCGCATCACACCAGCTGCGACGATGTACTTGAGCTCCGCGATGTCGTTGTGCTCGATTGCAGCCTTGAGCGTCGCCATGTTCTGCTTGAGCTGGTAGAAATCGCAGTATTCCAGATCTTCTTTCGTGATCGTGGTCTTCCAGTGCTGCTTGTTCTCAAGCAGATCCAGGTACTTGGCCATGTGGAACCACTCCTCATACGACTTGGTGGTCTTCATGAGCTGGCGCAGCGCCTCTGCGTGTTTGGCTGTGACGCCGAACAAGTGCACGTACATGCTTTTGGTGGTGGATCTGGTGAACTTGAGCGCCTTGACCGTGAAGTATGCGGCCATGGAGACCACGATGCGCAGCATCTGGTACAGCGCGACGATCCACTGGACGATCACGACGATCTGCAGCGCGCAGAACCAGCCAATGGACTTGTACTTGCGCACCATGGCCGCGCCCAGCACGATGGCTGCCAGTACAGCCGATCTCCTGAGCAACACATGCGGATCTTTCATCATGTCCCCAGTCACGTACGCGTCCAGCCACTGGAAGAAGTTCCAGCAGTCCTCGGCATCGCTCGTAGACCAGCACGGCTGTGGAGGCAGCGAACCTAACACACGCACCACAGCGCGCTTTACGAGCTCATAGCTCTGATTCTGTAGCGAGGCGAAGCTGATGGAAGACTCCATCAGCAGGTTCACGCTGTAGGTCGCCGCGCCCACGACCACAATGTGGCCGCCAATCACGTTCGCGATGAACCGCGCGAGCCGGTCCGTGTCCTTCCAGGCCGCCGACTGCACAGGCAGCGGCGGCAGCTGCGGCATCGAGCCCTTGCGCGGAAGCCCCTGCGTCTTCATCTCTCTAGCACGTAATCTCTGCTTGGTGCCTTGACGACCGATCGACGAACGCAATGCGGCGCGTGACACGCCTGGCATCATCGTATCCTCCATGAAGCGAACTGTTGGTCCTGTTGAACTTGACATTGGAAAAGAGAGGTAATATGTGTGGTGCACATAGTGTCCGCCAGTGCGCGCATTCCACATTCGAGAAGCTTAAGGGAAAGAGCAACATGACGTCGCTGAGTGCGGAGGAGCTGGAGCTCATGGAGAAGGACCGCACGGAGAATCCGGGTATGCTTGAGGATAGACAAATTGGCCTCTGCATTGCGTGGCTGGCTAGACTGACGTTGGTGTGGACGTTGTGGTAGGCTGCGTCTACTCGACGGCGCTGTCGCAGTCCTGTCGATCCATTAATGGCGACAGCAAGTGCGAGATCCTGAAGAAGATCTTCCGCCAATGCCCTGGGCACCCAAAGGTGCGCGAACTAGAAGTAGAAGAGCGGTCAAAGGAGTGCTGATATAATGATTGTGCCTGCTGTAGGAGCTGATCTCTAATCGCAAGGAGATCACAGAAGACGAGCATAGCGGAGAGTTCTCTGCAGATGACTTTATGAACCGTGAGCGAATGGATCGGTGTGTAGCGCATCTGCCTTTGGCTCTGTGGCATCACGACTGACATCGGTTGATTCTACGATAGAAGTGGAGATTTTGGCTTTGATTCCTTCTTCCGCTCGTCCCAACAGAGGTCTGTGGCTTATTGTAATATATTGAGTGATTCAATGCATCTAAATGTGTTCAACTGTACAGAGATGACGATTTTGAAGCTCAGCTCAGCCCATTCGACTTCTTGCGGCAGGAAATGCTGCGTCCTTTCGAAGGTAACTCCATCAAATACGTCACATTCGCGAGCCGGTAGTGAAAATATTTATTTTTGTTGCTGCGTACGAGTAGGATTCTTTGGCGGTGGCATGTTTGGAGGCGGACCGAGTATTTTTGAGGGAATGGAGCAGGAGTTTGAGCGCATGCCCACGCAACCGCCGCCGTCGTTTTCCCGTCGACCGTCAAATGCACCAGCCACGCCGTCGCATCCGCCACATTACTCGTTCCATCCGTCTCGTGATGCTAATCGTATGCTGCTACCGGATTTATTGCTGTATTTTGATTGATCATGCATTAATTGCTGACTTTTTCGTGCCTGATTACCTTGGATAGCTGCAAAGGATGCGAAGAAGCGAGCTCATGAACAGCATGACCTGTTCGAAGGATACTCGGGCCGAGTGGAAGAAATCTGAGCATGGGTTTACTGTACCTCTCTGCACCTCCCCCCTCGACCAATATTATTATCAAGCTCGAGAGCTAAGATCAATCCCAACATGATGCATGTGTGAACGCTGATCCTGCTCGATCTTGATATGTGCCGCGCTGGTCAATCCAATTTTGGAAAATCACTTTATGTCCATGCAGTGATTTGCGACCATTGAACGGCCAGGTAATATCGTCACGTGTGTGGAAACGCAGAAGATATTTGTACCCAGAAGGACAAAATGAGGTGGAACCATTTTTAAAACCTCACACCCACTTGCACCCAGAATTATCGCAATATAAATCCAAGATCGTGACACTTGCTCACAATTCGTTTTGCAACCAAGTCAGCAGTCGCCTTGATCAAGCAAGCTCGTCCAAACCATCAAGATGGACCAGCTGGACGTCGAAACGTTCTTCACCTCTGCGCTGCAGAAAGTCGGTCCAAATCGCTCGCACGAGGATCTGCGCGACCGTTATTCGGTCTCACGTTTACACAAGGAAGGTCTCGCTATCCCAGCTCTTGAGCAGTGCAAGTTTTACGAAATGTTTGCCGCCGATCCGAAAGTCGAAGCTGAGAGGCTTGATCGTGCTCGCAACGAAGCCAAAGCCCGTCTCACTGACGCCGAGTACTGGCAAATTATGATGTCTGACAAGCACCACCCGCTACGGAAACATCGGCGATACGATTTTCGTTTGAACGATCAAGAAAAAAAGCGATTGGCTTCGAATGGATTTGCTGTCTCCGAGCGATTGCAGGCCAAGAGTTTTGCGAACATCTACTACCAGCTCTACTCGGACGATATGCCAGTGTACGTCACGGCGGATTCGGTGCTTCATGCGTGGCACCAAAGCTTTGACGCGCTGCTTATCGACTTGGAGGAGAACTCTTGCTTCGCGACGGTTGAGACCATGCTCCAAGAAACAATCGTCCATGGAGCTCTGCTTTCTCAGCTGGTATCAGCCACCCCGGCGTTCAGCAGTGTGCTGCTGGAAGTAGATTTGTTCTTGTCTATGGCTCATAGCTTGCTCGCTGGTGAATTGCGGCCCAGTCTTCCAGCCAACAATGAACATTTGACTGTTCTCTGGAACGGCGTACGGAATGAGAAGCTCACATCTCTCCAACTCTTCGGCTCGGAACGTCAAATTGACTTTTCGTTGTTCAAGCCTCGCGGCCATTACGCTGCATCCGAGAAACTCTCGCGGTATTTCCAAGCGCTCACGTGGCTCGGTACGATCGATCTTCGGGTGGCTGGCGGGAACAACCCTGAAGAAGATGTATTCCAGCTGCAATGCGCGCTCATGCTCGTGCATTTGATGCGGAAGGCACAACAAATCGAGCTGATCGCGTCGTTGGCCTCCCTGATCTTAAGTCTCGTGAGCGATGGCGGCGTTGGCGCTGACTCGATGACTCCACTCGAGCTTCATGAGCTCGTGCCACCCAATGGACCCAGTTTGCTGGAGATCTACTTTCCGAATGGATCGCCAGACATGAATCAACTCCTGGCGATTCAGCAACGAATTGTCAAGTGCGGACTTGGTGCGCAACTCATCAACGCCCACGCACGTGACGCAAACCCGCAGCTCCAAACGGAAGCGACTGCCTTACCGACGTCGTTTGCGGTTTTTGGCCAGCAATTTGTGTGGAGCGCGTTCATTTTTAGTCGCTTGGTGTATGATGAGGTCGTGTTTGAGCAGGCCAAGGTGCCACGGCGTATCCCTAGCGCCGTTGATGTGGCGTTTACGTTGTTTGGGAATGATGGGGCCAGTGAAGTGATTGCAGAAAGAATGAGTGCCACCGATGGGAAGAAGAACAAAGACTTCGTGGAATTTCGTGATGGCATTCCGTACACGTCGAATCTCTTGGCACTTCGGGCGACGATGGACCACGCTTTTGATCAGAGCTCGAAGAGCCCTGCAAGTGAGAAAAGCATCAGCACGATTTGGGTAGAGGCTCTTCGCGAATTGAGTCGCCCGGCTGCACGGGAAGATCGCACGTTTGAGTCGAAGGAATGGCAAATGCGTCAAATGAACACGCAGTTTGCATCGTACACGCAGCTCCGTCACGATACAATCCTTTATGCGAAGCAAGGAGCGACGTTCTCAACATGCTGCGAGTATGCAGCAGGCTTCGTTGATCCGTATCCTCGGTTTTGGTCTCGTATGCAGGAATTGGCGCTTCGGATGGCTGGTTTGGTCGAGAATCTGGAAATCACCGACATGGAATTTTTTACCCAACACCCTGTTGTTCGAAAGATGGGCTATGAAGCTTCATTCTTTCGCAGATTTGGTAAACTCATGCAGACTTTAGAGGATATTTGCGAACGCCAGTGCAAGGACGAAAATTTGAGCGATGAACAAGTGGACTTTCTCAAGAGCGTGATGGAAGAGCGCCACGGCAGCGGTGCATCGCGGTACTTAGGATGGTATCCAAAACTGTTCTACACCAAAAGAGAAGATTCGAGCAAGCGTGATGTTCTAGTTGCCGATGTGCACACTGATTTCCCGTCTGACATCCATGGTGATCCTGGTGCTGTACTGCATTGGGGCGTGGGCGACGTGAACTTTGGATACTTTGCCGTCAACAATGTCATGTACGCTGGTCCAGTCTTCAGCAGTTACGAGTTTGTGCGTCCAATCAACGACCGCTGGAACGACAAAGAGTTTGAGGCGAATCTCGCGACTGTGGCTCCGCCGCAATGGGCTGTGGATTCTTTCTTGTGCGACAAGTAAAGAAAGCGGAATGGATTGATCATGCTTCGAGTGTTTGGTTTTTGTAAATACTTCAAATAAAAAAGTGTATTTGGTCAGCAAATTACATTGATTTACGATTTGTGTCTCAGAAACAGATATCTTTTTCCGAGATCAGACAGTTGGAACCTCATGGGACAATGCGACTTAGTTCTCTGTCATTAGAAGCTTGCCAGAATTGAATTATGGACAAACACGATCCCATTGCGTTGTACGGCGCCGCCCTCGAGAGCGCTGGGCATGAAATCACGGCCGAAGATCTTAGAGTGCGCTATCCGGCCGCCGTATCAGCGTCCGTGGCACCGTCTATCGACCAGAATTGCCAGTTTTACAACGACTTCTGTGTTGATCCTGCTCAAGCGAACGCGCAGTTGGACGATGAAAATAGTTGTCCGAAGAAGCCTCGCAGTCATGATTTCCGATTGCTGGACCATGAAAAAGCGCGGTTGGCGACCAATGGCTTTGTGGTCTCGCAGCACTGGCGCGCCAAGAGCTTCGGCGAGATGTACTGCCGACTATACACTGATGATATGCCGGTGTTTGTGACGACGGATTCGATTTTGCACGCGTGGCACCGCAGCTTTGATGCACTGGTGATCGACTTGGAGGAGAAGCATTGCAGAGGAAAGATGAAGTCCCTGCTGCAAACTTTGCTCAGTCGAAGCACGGCGCTTTTTCAATCAGCGTTGGATGCTCCGAACGCGGCCTTGAATGAAGTCGTGCTGTCTGTGGATCTCTATTTGGCTCTAGCGCTGAGTTTGCTTGATGGCAAAATCGAACACAGTTTGCCAGTCATTACCAGCAGCACACAGCTGCAGACGCTTTGGGATGCTGTGCAAGGTGAAATGCCTGTGGAGATCGAGTTATTCGGTTCGATGCGAGAGATCGACTTTTCCCTGTTCAATCCGCGCGACCATTATACGGCTACCAAGGAGAGCATGCAATACTTTCAGGCACTTACATGGCTCGGGGCAATTGATTTCCATATCGCAGGCGGAAAATGTGCAGAGGACGATCTGTATCAGCTCCAGTGCGCTCTGTTGCTTGTGCATCTGCTCCAAGAGACCCAAACAATGAACTCCCTTGCCTCTATGGACGCATTGGTATCCAACGTCGTGCACACAGGCAGCATTGCAATGTCGCCTTTGCAGCTCAATGAGTTTGTTTCCAAACTTTCAAACAAGACCATTATGGCCACGTATTTCCCGCAAGGGGGTACGAACAAGAAGGAATTGCTGGTGCTTCAAGAGGAGATTGCGCTCATAGGACACGGGAAGCAACACGTAAACGCGCCTCCACGTCAAACTAACCCGCAGCATCAATCGAAAGCTAAGGCTACAGTTTCACCAACTACGTTTTCGCTGCTGGGGCAGAAGTTTATCTGGAGTTCGTTCATTTTCAGCCGCGTGGTGGATGACCACGTCGCTCCATTTGGGAAAGACGAGATTGGTCGTCGAATTCCCAGTGGTGTGGATGTCGCGTTCACTCTGTTTGCCAATGATGCAGCCAGTGAAGTGCTGGCGCAGCGTATGAGTGCGAAAGAAAGCGACAAAAGCTCGGCCTTTGTCAAGTTTCGAGACGGCGTGCCGTTCACATCCAAGCTTCTCGCGCTTCGTGCGACCGTGGAGCACGCATTTGACGAATATACGCAATCCAAGACGCGTGAGAAGAGCATATCCACACTCTGGGTTGAATCGCTGCGTGAACTGTCGAAGCCATCTCCAAACCATGCAGCTGTATTCCAGTCGCAGGAGTGGAAGCTGCGCCAAATGAACACGCAGATCGCTTCGTATACGCAATTGCACCACGATACGACACCCTACAACAAGCAGGCAGTGACCTGGCAGACAAGTTGCGACTATCCGGCAGGCTTTGTGGATCCTTATCCGACCTTCTGGTCCCGCATGCACGACATGGCGATCCGATGTGCTGGTCTCGTTGAGCAAACCTTCGCGACTTCGGAAGTGTTTGATACAAAACTGCGAGCAAAAGTCAAACAGTTCTTTGGAAACTTCGCTGCAACCGTGAAAAAGCTACAGGAAATTGCAGAGCAGCAAACGAATGGCGAGCAGTTGACTCCAGAGCAGCAGCATTTCCTCAAGAGTGTGATGGAAAATTGTCTCGGAAGTGGTTGTGGCTGTCGCTCTCTAGGCTGGTATCCTCAGTTGTTATATGGAAACAAGGAAGATTGCAACGAGCGCGATGTTATTGTTGTCGATGTGCACACTGATTTGCCGTCGTTTGAGCACCGAGACCCTGGCGCTGTGCTCCACTGGGGCGTGGGAGATGTCAATTTGGGCTACTTCGTTGTGGAGAACGTCATGTACGCTGGTCCTGTGTTCAGCAGCTACGAATTCGTGCGTCCGATCGGCGACCGCTGGAGCGACACGCAATTCGAAGCCAACATGGATGATGTTCCTCCTCCACGCTGGGCCATGGACTCGTTCCTCTGCGTTTGATAGGTTGTATTGATGGTCATTCTGTTAACTTCGAAATCATTTGTTGCAGCCATTTTCTGTTCTGATTCTCTGATTCTATCACCTTTGCAGAGTGGGACTGACATGTGTGGCGGGGGAAACAAAGGCACAGGTCCTCGGTGAGTCGTGCGGCTGTGGGCGATCACACCCATTATGCAAACAACAGTTCACTGACATGACGGTCACGGTAATGCGTCTGTCATGATGGCATGAAGTCTCGGTGGGCTCCGTTCTGACTCCACTAATCTGATACTGGACCTCTCGGTGTGCTTGCAATGCAAAGCACTCCACTCTTTCTCACGTGATTTGTAGTCGCAGGAATGCTCAAGAGCCCAATGGAGTTTATCAATACTTAGTACATCATAACAGTGCAAGGCGCTTTCCTAGATAAGTTATGTGTCCAATGTAATCGGACTCCCTAGTTATTGAAGCCAATGGTTTGGTGTGGCATCAGCCATTGGGAACTGCAGTAGCTGTACACTGTCGCTATCCTGTCTTTCGCTTGGATCGGTATCTGAACTGATGTGCTAAAATCATTTCCGATCTTTGTTATCAGACCATTTGTGGTCGCGATTATCAATATGGATCGTCTATGTCGCATGTTCAGTGTGCACAGTCACAGAAGTCTCACTTCAAGCTCCGACCCAGACGTATCTTCCCGTGGGTCTGTGTTGAGATAGCAAAGGAATGCAGGAATGGGAACGCCAAACGGATCGCATGCTCTGGTCCCATGGCGTTCCTTCTCATCACTGAAGCGACCTGCTCCAGATCGGCCACGCAGCTCCAACTCATTCTGCATTTTGCACTCCTCCAAGCACATCGGTTCCCAACCAACGACCCTCAAGAGCGCAACCGACTTCATCATGAACATCACACGACTGTTGGCCACCATGGCTGTCATTGCCGTCACGGTTGGCTCCACCACGGCCTCAGCCCACACTGCGAAGGAACGCAAGCTTCAATGGGGCCCGCCGCAGCCCCCGCAGCCTCCACGTCCCCAGCCCCAGCCGCAGCCACCCCACCCGCAGCCGCAGCCTTGGCCTCCTCACCTCGTTGACGACAGCATTCAGGCCTGGGGACCTCCGCAGCCGCCGCAGCCTCCTCGTCCTCAGCCTCAGCCGCAGCCTCCTCACCCGCAGCCGCAGCCTTGGCCTCCTCAGCCGCCTCACCTCGTTGACGGCAGCATTCAGGCCTGGGGACCTCCCCAGCCGCCGCAGCCTCCTCGTCCTCAGCCTCAGCCGCAGCCTCCTCAGCCGCAGCCCCCTCAACCCCCTCACCTGCAGACCTTTGGTCGCGCTCTCCGTGGAGCCAACCGCGCCTAGGCGGTCTGTAACGATTGGCTTTGTGTTTGATCGCATCCGGTAGTGGTGTCTGTGAAGTCGCGTATCAGTTGATTCTTGATCCGTCATCGTAAAAGCAACTTTGAATGTATTCATTTGGCTATAAGCAAAACTTTTCCTCGTATAACTACTACTAGTCAGTTTTTTTTGCTCAAATGTGTGTTCAATCCTCAAATGCGCAAAGGAGACACATACGTCACTGTATCCAAATGCACTTGGAGTGCGTTCCAAAGATAGCTGCCCGCCAGACAATGATGGGGATAGGTGCTCAGGATTTGCACAGGAAGACCTTTGTGGCTGAATCTTGCTCATGTGAATTATAAATGAAGTCGATTCTGATAACAGCTTCATCACTGATAAGGCAAACCAAGTGAATTACACGCTCGCTGGACCTGCGTTTGCTTGTTGGCTGATGCAAAAGCTGGAGTCTCCGATGAGCAACCCTTCTTGAGATGGGCCGCTTCCTGCGGGCAACATAACTGGCGCTACGTGGAAAGAGTGGGACCGGATCCTGTGGCTGGAGCCTCCAAAGGACGCCGTCGCCACAAGATCCCGTGAACATCATGCTCTGCAGGAGCCATTGCCCCAAGTTGAGCGCGTGGACGCGAAGCATTCTCCATATAAAATCCAAGTGAATTGCGGTGGAGATGAAACCGTATGGCTAAGCGTGTCAACTTTGCGGATCGGTATTTGGCTCTCTCATTCGCGTAGCGTTCTGTGTCCGCGGGAAAGCACAGGTACGTGCCCCTAAGGGCCCAAGAGGATCTCTACAGGGCGCTGTGCAACCTTTCACTATCATGAGCGCTCTAGCTGAACTCGGATTACAAGCAGCGCAGCTTGAAAATCGGCTGCAGTCTTCCTGTTCATTCCGCAATTTGCCTTCGACCAAGTACTTCCCCTTCCACTTAACGGCTCGCTTCGTCTCGGTCCACCATGAACATCACGCGTCTTTTGGCCACGATGGCCGTCATTGCCGTCTCGGTTGGATCGGCCGTCGCATCTGGAGATGTGAAGACGCACCGCGAGCTTCAGTTTGGACCTCCTCAGCCTCCGCAACCCCCTCATCCGGAACCGCAGCCTCAACCTCCATTTGGCCCCCCACAGCCTCAGCCACCTCAGCCGCAGCCGCAGCCTCCATTTGGCCCCCCACAGCCT